>SEYY01000516.1:409162-438695 GCA_009176605.1 Armadillidium nasatum | reverse complement strand
TTTCACTTTCCCTCTTTCTCATATTTAGTTATATTGAGTAACGGTTAGAGTAGATTTGTCAATGTTTTTTTAATAAAGTAAATAATAAGCCCACGTAAGGGAACCTTCTTGCAAAAGTCATTGGGCCCCGTCTTGCATAGGGAAGGTGATCATCACCTTCCTTGTGAAAGGTAGTCGTCGCACCGAAAATAAATAAGGCCTCTGGTGCCCTTTCGAATTAAGTGCGAACGGAATACTTGTTCTATGGCTGACGGAGTTGAACGCAGTATGTAAATATTTCGTCAATTCCGGGGTCATCAAAGCAAAAACTCTGTGTAGGCAGGTTGGATCTTCGTTATTGTTGCCACTCTCCCTAACATAGAAAAAAATTTGGCGCCCAACGTGGGGCCTTCTGCTACCATAGTTAGTAAGAAGGATATCTCCATTGTAAACGTGGGCTTGCCATAGTAGTAACCACGGGAAACCGTGAAACCCAAAAATATTTATGTACCACAAATTTACAAACCAAATTTAAGAGTCACTATCTCTTGTCCTTCACCTTGCATTTGTCATTTTCTTGCTGGTCCTGCTTGTGATTTCAACTCCATTGCGTGCCTAGGTCCCTGTTGCTATATTTCACTACTACTATCTTTTGTAGGTACTTCTAGAATAGTTTTAAGAACTAACCTAGATAATCTCACGGTAGGCTAATAGTAATAACGGGATTGCAGTCGACTTTTGGCATATCAATAGTATATGCAAAGAGCCTTTGCAGCCCCAGGTTTTTATCTTTGCAGATCAAGAGCTGCTGTAACCAAAGAGAATAGAAAACTCCTCCGCTGTTAGCAGGAAAGAAAACGTCACATAGTTTGACATATGTATACATTTATATATATATGTAAAAATATGATATATATATATATATGTATATATATGTATATAAGGACTAATATATAGTATATATATATCATTAACACTGTCAGTATCAGTATCGGGTCATTTATATCTTTAAGTATTACAAGTAAGTTAAGTCGCAATGGCAGAAAATAATGTGGGAGAAAAACTATCACCAATAGAGGAATACTTGAAAAGTATTGAGACTAATGCTAATACCGTGAGAAATGAAGAGTTAAGTGGAGAGGTAGCAGGTGGATCACGAGATGCTGTCATATCGGCAGAAATGGTGAGAGGTATTATGGGAAATTTAAATGCTCAAATGACTGAGTTGAGTAAGAAATTAGAAGCTGCGGGTCCAAAACCCTCTACAGGATTTGAAATAAATGAGTCTGAGGGCCAAATAGAGGATCTGATGACAGGGATGGATATCACAAATACTCCCATAACTACATCTGGATCGGAAACTTATAAGCAAGAAGAAAAGGGAGAGATGTTTTCTTTACCTTTTGAATCATCAAGAACAGGGATTACGACTTCACCTGTATTCAATCTTGAGAATCTTGTTTCTGTATCTTCTCTATTACCAGTTACGTCGACTAGAACTTATGTAACTCAACCTATGACTACTAATGTACACACGATGGCAAGAATGCAAACCACTCCTTTACCACCAACAGTTCCAAATGCAAATCAAATCCCGTTAACGGCCACCCAGTTTGACATCATACAACAACAGATGTCCCTGTTAACACAAGCAGTGTCGTTGTTAACGATATTAGTAAATAAAGTACAAATACCTAGGGTGGTAGAGCCAAAAGTGTATCAATATGAAAATGATCACGATTTAAAACAGTTCTTCGAACATTTTGAGGAATACTGTTCACAAAAATACCCAGAAGCACAAAACCAATGGGTGAGGCTCCTTGAAAAATATCTTGGAGGCAAATTTCTTAAATTATACGTAGTGATAACTAAAACTACTAATAAATATTTGACTGTGAAAGACTCTCTTCTCAAGTGGTTTGAACATGAGGAAAAACGGAAAAATGAGAATAAACTCCGAGACTATCATGCTGCTCAACGCAAACCAGGAGAAGATATAAACATGTTTGCACTAAGATTGGAACAATTAGCATCAAAGGCTTATCCAGACACTAACATGAGGAATCACGAATCGCTCAGAACCGCTTTTCTATTTAACGTCTCACACCCTGTGCAAATTAAATTAAGGGAGTACCTCATTCAAAATGAAATGGGTACCCAACAGCGAGTTCCTTGGGAAAAACTTGTCATGTTAGCAGACAGTTATGAACGTGAGTTTCCATACATCACCAAGAACTTATGACTCACCAAGAAATTTCCAATCAGAAAGTAGAACTCCACATAAAAATGTACAAAACATTGATGAGGATGAACAAGAGGTAATCTACATCGATGCAGTAACCCCAATAAAACCAACTTGGAGTGACATACTTCAAAGACCACCTCCAAGAAGACAAAGTAAAAATCAAAATCAATTATTACCCCAAAAATCAAACCAACAGAAGTCAAATACTTCACGTACACCTCCAAGAAGAATCAAGAATACCCCAACACCTGAAAGATCTCAGAATAATCAAAATACAACTCAGTGTGATTTTTGTGGGAGAAAGGGTCACTTGATGGCAGACTGCTACAAATATCTCGATATTTGTAGTTTTTGCAAAACTAAAGAACACACAAGAAGTGATTGTTGGAGAAACACCGAAAATCGTTTTAACAACTCACCCAACAAAAATAAAGCTCCTAAATGTCCTTTTTGTAAGGGTGAGCACTTGGGGATGCATTGTAATTCCCAGAACAACAATGGAAACGCCGCTACTAGGTCTCAAGAGCAACTCACCAACGTTGAGGAGCAAAGACCCTTACCTCAGAGGGGACAATATCAAACCAGGATCGTAGAGAACACTAGATCATCCTCAGATCCTTGGACTATGACTGGAACTCGACCTAAGACAAGCTGTATTACTAATTGCAACATGTGTGGAGAGTCACATGAGGAAGGACAATGTATACAGGAAATGGGAAACTAACCCACTCCGCAATGATGAGCCACATTGTGGAGAATCGTAAAAATCGAAACTTCGACATTAACGGCTCAAAATAATCGGAATCGAAATGGAACGGATATCAATAATAATGGGAATAGTCCATTAAGGAATGAAAATCATAATCAATCGAACAACTGCGATATTTTGTTCAATCTATGTCAGGCTGATGTGGACCCTTTAATAGTCTCAGTTGCATTGGACCATCCTGAATGTTCTCAGTATTTCGACTGTATGATCGATACTGGAGCAGGGGTGAGTCTAGTCAATGCAGGGGCTCTACACACCCTAAAAGACATAAAACTCAAACCAGCTTCTGACGTCAATGTCACAGCTCTGAAAGGATTTGGTTGTGCATCTAAAATTCCAGTTGAACATTATATTGAAAGGAAAATAGTTTTCGAAAGTGGGTTCGTTACTCCTCGTCCAATAATGTTATTCGTAGTTCCCATTGATTTTATGACTCATAATGTTGTACTGGGAGCGGTTTCGTTAAAAGATAACAATCTTTTACCGGATCTGACTCGCCGTGAATTGGTACACAGGGTTCATAAAAAATTAAAAACGGTAGGGAAAGATATTAGCTGCAATATACCTTTCTATAATTGTGTTGTACCGGAAATTACGGTCCTAAAACCGTTACAATGCAGAATGGTATCTATTGTGGTTGATAAAATTCAGCAGGAAGCTAGGCAACGTTGTCCACTGGTAGAATTCCAGGGCATGGAAATTCCGGGTGTTTCCATAATACCAGGAATTCTCGATCTTAGGGTGGACAATGTAAAAATAGCTATAATAAATTATACGGACCGTGAAAAACGAATAAAAAGAAACACCCTAGTGGGAAAGATTAAACCAACAGGAAAGTTGGAAATTATTCCAATCATTAATGAATTAACTGGATCGGGTATAAACCCCGAACAGCACTGGAACGTAAAAACGATTATATCCGAATTCCAAATAGAAGAACTTAATTTAACGATTGATCAAAAGAACCAACTAATTAGTGTGCTACAAAAGCATGTATCGGTGTTAAGCACAGGGGATAATGATGTAGGAGTTGCCACCAACATCACCCATAATATAGAACTGGAATCGGATAGACCCGTCAGAGTTCCAGTACGTAGAGTTCAGGGACCTTTGGCCCAGGAAATAGAGAAAGAATGCAAAGACCTCTTAGAAGGGAATATCATAAGACCAAGTAAGTCACCCTTCTCCGCTCCTGTGGTACCTGTTCGTAAACCTGACGGTTCTCTCAGGCTTTGTATCGACTACAGGAAGCTCAATAATGCTACAAAAGGGGATTCATTTCCGTTACCCAACTTGATTGACATGATTTATAACATGTATGGCAACAAGTTTTTCACTACCATTGACCTAATCAAGGGGTACTATCAGATCAACATGGACCCTGATAGCATTGAAAAAACAGCTTTCTCAACACCATTTGGCCAGTACGAATATCTTAAAAATGCCATTTGGAGTAAAAAATGGCCCTGCAACGTTTCAACGCGGCATGATGCTCGCTCTTGCAGGACTTCCCTGGAATAAGGTTATGGTATACCTTGATGACATCATCATTCTTGGGGAAGACTTTTGAGGACCATCTCAACACTTTAGACGAGGTTTTAATAGCCTTAGGGTCAAATGGTTATAAATTAAAACCTAGGAAAACAAAGCTTTGCAGAGAGGAAGTAGAATTTCTTGGCCATAGAGTCTCTGATAATGGAATAATGCCTTTAGAAAAGAATCTAAAGGGTGTCTTGGAATTCCCTATACCAACAACGGTTAAACAACTACGACAATTCCTAGGTATGGTCAATTTTTACAGAAGGCACATACCCAATTGCTCTCAAATAGCAAAACCATTATCCTCTCAAACAGGAGGGAAGACTGTCTCCTGGGAATGAAAAATGTCAAAATGCTTTCGACCAGCTAAAACAGGCATTAGTGGATCCTATCCTGCTGGGTTTCCCAGATTATAGTTCTGAAGCTTCCCCAATGGAACTTCATGTAGATGCTTCTGACATAGGGAGCAGGGGCCAGTCTTTCTCAGAAGCAAAATGGAGTTCAAAAACCCATCGCTTACATCTCCACAACTTTTAATGGTGCTCAAAAGAACTATAGTACCATCGACAAAGAACTGACAGCATTACGATGGGCTGTCAAATCACTAAAAGCTTTCCTGAGAGGGGTTAAATTTGTCATCTATACAGACCATCAACCACTAATATACTTGCAAAATATGAGTATGGTTGATGGCAGAGTTGCTAGGACTTGGGAGGAATTGAATGAGTTTGATTTCGAAATAAGACACATAGTGGGGAAAAGTAATCTTATCGCAGACGCACTATCAAGATCCCCAGTACCAAATTTGCCATTATCAGAACAAGACAATGCTAATAAACACGAAGTCGAATTCCTACCTCCGGGATTTGAAATGATCACGATTCCGGGAGGTGGTGATGCATTATTCATGTGCTTTTCCTTGTTTTTATATGGTACTATCGACAATCATCTGGAATTACGTGTCTTAGTGATTAATGAACTTTTAAAGCACATAGAAAAATATAAATTGAAAGAGAAAAATATCCGCAAACAACTAAATGCGATGAAACTCAGTGGACATATTCCTAAACCTGAGGTAATAGAAGCTTTCTGTACATTATTTAAAGTACGAGTACAAATCTTCTTCAAAGATATAAAGCCTATGATGTATGGTTCCTCCAGATGCTCAAGAGATATGCAGTTTAAAATGCTTAGGAGGAGTTCATTACAATTATTTGATAAAACAACCTCCAGTAATAAGAACCAATATGGATGAAATTATCATCAATATTCATTCTATAAGTCCAATATATGATCAAGTGGATGTAACTCAGCATAATATCCCTGAATTGGATATTATCGAAGATCAAAGGACTGATTCAATTATTAGTTGTATAATAAGGCAGATCAAAAACCAAATTCCTGTCACGCAATGGAGCAAAAGGACCCAAATATTTAAAATACATCATCCTAGGTTAATGATTAAGAATGACATTCTTATATTACCAACATAGCTCTGGTAGAATTCTGTACGCACTCTCTTTCAAGTTTATAATCACTGTGGTAATAAATTTGCATTGGGGTTGTGCGCACATAGGAAGAAATAAAATATTAGAATTATTGTATCAACATTTCTGGCATCCACGAGTCAATCAGATAGTATCTGACATCGTAAGATGTTGTCCTACATGCCAAAAATTTAAGACTCATTCAACAAATGTTGTACCACCTACGTTGAAAATAACGGCCAAGAGTCCTTTTGATCTAATGGCTATGGATTTACTACAATTTCCAATAACCAGATCCGGAAATAAATATGTAGTAGTCCTGATTGATCACTTTACTAAGTGGGCTTGCGCAGTTCCCATTAACAATAAACAAAGCGACACAGTAGCCAGAGTTTTAAAGAAGAAAATGTTACCTTTCTTATTAAAAATCCCTAACCGGATGTTGACCGACAATGGGACAGAATTTGTATCTGCAAACTTTCAACAAGTACTATCTGAATTTAATATTCAACACATAAGAACAACGCCTCTACATCCCGCGAGTAATGGGATATGTGAGAGGTTCAATCGAAGTTTGATACAATCATTAAAATGTTTAGGTATTGGACCATGAAACTGACTGGGATGAAGAACTTCCATCATCTATAAGTATTTATAATCATACCTATCATAGTTCATTAAAGACTTCACCATCTAAGTTCATATTAAATAATATACCATCCTGAAGTCTCTCACAGTTTTCCACAATATTGGGATGAAGGTACAATCAATTTTGAGCCATATAAGAAAGGGCAGAAAGTAGCTAAAAAGGTGATTAGTAAAGGCCATCATGTGGAAAATAAATTTAAAATTAGGTGGGAAGGACCTTTTGTCATTACAAAGGTCAATGAGAATAAAATCACATATAACATTAAAAGAATTAATGGTTCCAATAACAAAGAAGAGAAACAGCACTTTTCACATTTACGAAAATGGATCGACATACCTAACTATTTGAAAAGGAATCCACAATTTGTTGACATCCTTTTCAAAACAAATGAATTAGAGGATGAATTTGGATGTGAATGCTGCAGATGGTTCCTCAGGTACAATCTGATTCTTGCATGGAATTGTATGAGGGATGATGGTATTGATGAGGTGTTACAAGAAGAGGAATATCCAACAGGAGTGGAGGATGGTGAGGATAATTTCCTAGGTTTTACCGACCTACCAGTAAGTTCTGCCGAGACACAGAACTTATCTGAATCAATCATAGGGCGTTTAAAAGTGTTGCAAAATACAATCGCACAAATAAATAAGAGTAAAAATGAAATAAGTCAAAGGGAAAAGGAAAATAGCGAGCAAAGTAGATTTCTACTTTCCCAAGAACCAATATCTAATATATTAGATCCTATTCCAACTATCCCCCAGCTTTCTCTTTAACTCTTCTACTGTCTTTCCAACTGTCCCTATGCATAACATATCTCACACAATTTCGCCTCCTCTCTTCTATTCATCCCAATTGCAAAGTACTTCCCAAACGCCATCATGTTCGTCTCCATTGCAAAACAGTCCTGAAGTGTTAATACCTCAATTCATCTACTAGAGAGATTTACAAAATTGTTGAAATGGACGATTCATCATCTGGATTCAGCGGATTCGAGCCAATGGATTATAATAAAGATTCCCATGAAAAATCGTCACAAGATACTGAAAATATTGTTATTGATTCCCGAAGACCATTAGAATTAGAATGGGATCATACGTCAATGTATGTACACGACTCACATGAAAATACAATAATAGATCCATTAGTTGAAGGATGGATGAATTCCACTTTTGACGTATCTGGAATTACTAGAACGACTACTGGATTAACCACCTCGCATATATCTGAGGAGGGATCGGCACATTCTGAAACTCAGTCCCCGGGTACGTTAAGGAAATTTTTAGAAGATAACTTTGGGGTTACGCAAATGTCAACTGTTCCCCATCTGGATTGTTTACCAGACAATTATTCTGTTGAAGGAGAATTAGTTCTTAGGAGACGGTTATCTCGGGAAAATTTGCCTATAGGATCACCAACTATCGTAATTGAAACACCTGTTGTTAGACCACTCACGCGATCTCGAGGAACAGTCCCAAACCTCCCTAATGTTATGTTCCAACCGTTGGAATATGTTAGGTCTTCCAAACTATCCTTTCCTATAACCACCACAAATACATAAAATTTCTTTTCTAAAACTGATACTAAGCCTTTATAATAATGTTACCAAACACTGGTTTGGTTAAGTAATTTAAAGTCCCAAATTTATAAAGATAGTTTTTTTTGTGATTTTGAGTTATTTGATGAATTGAAAAACCTAAAAATATAATTTCAAAAGTAACAGTTTTTTGTCCCTGAATTAAAGGATTAAATTCATTGAGTGTTGAAACTAGGTTTATTTGTTTTGTCCTTACAATCCTCTTTACTGTGCGAAATATTTCTTTTCCTAAACAATGCATAATCTTCTAACAAATACATTAAATAGGGTTGCGACTCGACAATCACTACAGACTTCTGTACATAAAAAATAAAAAAAAATTTTTTTTACGACCGCAACTCCTTGATAAACACTTGCTGAGTCAATTTAGTGCTTAGTTGGGGGGGATAGCGGAGTTGCGGGAATACTATTCCTACATGGTACTAATCAGCATATTGTGTATCTCCACCCACAGAAAACAACGCTTCATCGCCATGATCCACTTGCTGTGTGTAGGTGCCTCCGAAGTCAAGATCTTTCGGGATGGCCAGAGATGGTTGCGTAGAGAATATGGAATCGATGCTGTTACCGAATTTCGTTCTGGTGCACGGATTGATGAGTGCCTTTCTTTACTTCGACGGGGTATGATACCCCAAATCGACGTTGTATTCATCTGGGCCTTAACTACTTTGGCTTGGAAGAAGAATGACTATTAATACCAAAGGACGACATGATATCACTGTATTTTGTCCCGTCCACAATCCATCTATTTCTGACGTTCCTTCCATCATGAATCTTTTATATAGAAGAAATGTACGAGAAAAAACCCAAACTGTATCATGTATTTGGTTCTTCCTGCTATCAAGGACCTTTATACATTTAATCAGACAAGAATTGTGAGGGAATGGGGGTCCAGATACAAAGATTTTTTGCAAGATCACCCCATCCTAAATGCTTCAAAAATGAGACAACACTCCATTAAAGTCTTTAGATTGTTCAAGACCTTACTGAACGACGAATATCATTGGATTGATAAACATGTAATACAGGCGGAGCATGCGCTTAATAATTTCTATGATAGTCGAGGAAAACGTGAAAAGATAAATAATAAATCACCAATGGTTTATTTCTTTGGAGGAGAATCTGATACCTTAAATTGTTCACTTTTGCCTGATGGACTACACGGGAACACAAGGTTTTTGGAGGCCTTCATAAAAAGTACCCGTAATATATTCTATCAAATTTCAGGTCACGATCGTTACGGTGAACCTGTAGCTAAGAAAGGAAAGACCATACACTCCAGGATGCTCGTACATTCCCGACAATTACCTGTCAGCTCTGATGACGACGATGATGATATAACCAATTTCCCAAGGGAAAACCAAGAAAGTGATAATGTGGATAAATGCTTAAGAAGAGTTGTAGATTTCCAAGAATCTTCTACATCTACTTATGAGGGATATTATCCCATACCAACAACGAGTCATGAACCACAAACCTCAAATGATCAACATCGACAAGAGACCACATGGGGAGATGCTCATAAATTTTATACATATACACTTCCCGATTATGATTATGGAAAGTTTCCTAATAAATATGATGATGCCGGTGCAGTTGCTTCTACCTCAACTGGTATTACTCATGATACCTTACATTATAATAGTGAAGCGAATATTGCCTTTTTCCAGGCTATTATAAGACAATCAATTGAGCAAAGATCAGCTCACACGAATAATAATCTGGAATACCAGTCTTGGTTATTCCATGATTTTGAACAAGCTGTGCAGAGGGAAAAGAGGATCCACAATTTAAGAAAGCAACTGTAAATAGAACTCTTGAATTGATGGTTATTTGGCTGAAAATGAGTTTATATTTTGTAAAACTTTTTGTATTTTTGTATGAAAAAAAAAAAAAATAAAAAAAAAAAAAAAAGGAATTTTTTTTTGCAATGTATTGTATTATGTGTAATGTATTTATTTGTAAAGCATTTCCTACTATGTATTCCCTACTATGAAAAATAGTCCTTCAGAAATTAGGGGGGGGCTAAAATCTGGTGGAGGGGGATAAAAGGGAGAGTTATTAATTCATAATCAGTACCATTTTTATATTCATTTACTTTTGGTGTTTTTAGTTTTGTTATTATCAGAATACTGATAGTAAACCAAATCATTTATGTTATGTTTAAATTATTTTTTTTTGTTCATTCTTTTATTTTGTTTAAATATTATGATGCTAATAACTGTTTCTGTTACAGAATTTTGAATTTTGTTCTGATATAATTTACCACAAAAATTTTGAATTTTGCTTTATATTTTCTATAATTTGTGACTTATTATAACCAACTCGAGAAAGTTGAATTATTATCCAAACAGGATAATTATTAAAATTGCTTAGGCCTTCACCAGTTAGGAGTTAAGCCAAAAGTCATTGCCTTAAAAGGTACGGTTTATATATTTATTATTTTTATAATGATTTCAAGTGTTATTTAATTATCATATGTATATATATAGGTAAATATTAATGGGATAAGGAAGTAATAAAAGCAAATTGTATTTTAGGCTTCTAAGTTTGGGTCGGACCTTTATATTCTCTGTTGGGCCAAACCTTTATATTCTGAGCTTGGGTTGAAGCACATCTCTCAACTAGGATCGACTGATACTTCCCCAGGATTGAACTTTGGACCTCTAAATATTGGAATAACAACAATTTATTGCCGTCTCTGGACGGGTACAATCAGAATTGGGATCATTACCTGAAACTGATTTAGTTGTCAACGTATCATCATTCAGAATTGTATACTTGTTTAAAGGAGAAACCAGGTATAAACCATTCCAATCGCATTAACAGAAGTACAAGAGCGAAAGCCAAATATTGCAAAAACTACAGATAAGCCCAGTATTTAATATATTCTTCCAACTTCTGTGTCTTCTGTTCTTCATACTAATAGCTCCTTTCATGAGTCCTGACTCCTCCTAAATTAGGTGCTGGTTGATTCAGCAAGTGTCTTAGAAGCTATCAAATATCCCATTAATATAGAAAACATTGTAAAAAAGAAATTGATTGCTCTTAATCAATAAATTGTAGGATTGGGGAAAAATAGATAGGACAATAGGGCTCATTTTTTATATTGACTATTCATTTATTAAAGTTATCCTTGTTGTATTAACCCTTTTGCCATATTTGATATTAAAGTGTAAATTATTGTTATCATACTTTCTTTCACTTTCCCTCTTTCTCATATTTAGTTATATTGAGTAACGGTTAGAATAGATTTGTCAATGTGTTTTTAATAAAGTTAATAATAAGCCCACGTAAGGGAACCTTCTTGCAAAAGTTATTGGGCCCCGTCTTGCATAGGGAAGGTGATCATCACCTTCCTTGTGAAAGGTAGTCGTCGCACCGAAAATAAATAAGGCCTCTGGTGCCCTTTCGAATTAAGTGCGAACGGAATACTTGTTCTATGGCTGACGGAGTTGAACGCAGTATGTAAATATTTCGTCAATTCCGGGGTCATCAAAGCAAAAACTCTGTGTAGGCAGGTTGGATCTTCGTTATTGTTGCCACTCTCCCTAACAGACGACTTAACTGAGGATTAACAAGAAGATGACATGTCAGACAAATCTACTAGAATTTATGGAATATATTACTGAATGTATAAACAGGGGTGATCCAGTTGATGTCATATATTTAGATTTTAGCAAAGCTTTTGATAAGGTACCCCATGTTAAGCTGATGCAAAAGTTGTCACAGTGTGGTATAGATGGAATGATACACAGTTGGATTAAAGAGCGTTTAAAGAACAGAAGGCAATGTGTATTACTTAATGGTAATAAATCATTATAGGAAACTGTGAAGAGTGGGGTCCCACTTCTGTTCTGTTCCTTATTTATGTAAATGATTTAGACAAAGGTCTTAAATGAAAGGTTTCTAAGTTTGCAGATAATACCAAAGTGGTCACCTCAGTAAGGAATAATGATGGATATATAAAGCTTCAAGATGATCTAGATAGACTTCTTGGTTGGGCAAAGAGGTGGCAATTGAACTTTAATAGTAAGAAATGTAAAGTTCTTCATGTAGGTTACTTTAATGAAGGATTTATTTATGAAATGAATGGGGAGTGGCTTGAGACTGTGGACCAAGAAAAGGATTTAGTTGTGATTATTAACAGTAATCTGAAGGTGGGTGATCAGTGTTTGGAAGCAAGGAATAGAGCTAATAAGACGTTAGGTATAATTAATTGCGAATGTACTTTACAATAGCAAAGAGGTTATAAGCAAGATGATAACAAGATGCAATTAATTATACCTAACGTCTTATTAGCTCTATTCCTTGCTTCCAAACATTAATAACCCACCTTCAGATTACTGTTAATAATCACACCTAAATCCTTTTCTTGGTCCACAGTCTCAAGCCACTCCCCATTCATTTCATAATTAATATTAATAGCTTTGTTAGGCCAGCATTAGAGTATTGTGCACAGGTTTGGGCTCCTCATTTAAGAAAAGACATATAGATATGCTGGAGAGAGTACAACGTCAAGCAACAAGGATAATTTCTGGCTTTGAAAATAAGAGCTATGAAGAGAGGTTGAAGGAGTTAGGAATGTTCTCGGTTGAAAGGAGATTTCTCAGAAGGGATATGATACAAGTTTACAAAATATTTGCATATGACAGCAATACAGAGATTGAGAAAAACTTTATTGTGGACCATGGAAGAGAAACTAGAGAACATGATAGTAAATTAAAAAAAAGTCATTCCAAATTGATCTATGAAAATACTCTTTCACTAATAGGGTTGTTAATTTTTGGAATGGGCTTGCAACAGGAGATTGTTGACTGTGATTCTCTTGCAGCATTTAAGAGGGGACTATTAAAGGCAATATTGAATCAGTGTTAATAGCTGACATTAAAACAAATCAGGATGTGGAATCTGTGTGGGTAGATATTCTTATGTATAATAAATCATATAGGATAGGAGCATTTTATAGAGCTCCTGATCAGAGTCAAGTATTAGATGAAGAAATGGTGAAGGAAATCAAGGTAGCGTGTGAAAATAATGTAAAAGGAATAGTCATTATGGGTGATTTTAATTTTCCAGACATTGAGTGGAATTCTTTGAGTAGTATGGTTAATAGAAGTTCAGTATTTGTAAATTGTATTCTATACAACTTTTTGAGTCAGATGGTCCAAGAACCAACAAGGCATGCAGCATTGTTAGATTTAATATTAACAAATGATGAAATGATGGTAAATGATGTCGAAGTAGGGGAGACTTTAGGAGCTAGTGATCATTATATTATTAGATTTAACTGGAATGTGAGGTCTGGGCCCAAATTGCAAGTCAATAGGGAAAAGATATTAGATTTCAGAAATGGAGATTTTAGCAAATTCCGAGCAATGCTCAATGAAATTGACTGGGATAAGGAGTTTAATGGTCAAAATTGTTTCATCATGTGGGAATACTTCAAGCAAATATTGGCTAACATACAGTCTGTGTGTTTTAAAGATAAACCCATTAGGGTGGCAAATAGAAAACCTAATTGGTGGAGTAGAGAGATAAAAGAGAAAATCAGTGAAAAGCGTAGATGTTTTAAAATGTTCAAAGGTAGGAGAAGGGGGAAGATTTGGAACATTATAAGAGAATTAGGAATGAACTTAACCAGTCAATAAGAAGAGCAAAGAGAATGGCAGAAATTAATTTGGCAAGGAAATAGTAATAAAGACCTGAAAAAGTTTTTTAGCTTTTATAAATTTAAAAGCAAGGATAAGAAAATTGGCCCAATTAAAATTGATGGGAATTTAGTAAGTTCAGATAAGGAATTGGTTAATATTTTCAATGCTTATTTTGCATCAGTGTTTACTGAGGAAAGGTTGGATAGCAGTTTAGAGAGTAATAGTTCTAGTATGCATGTAATGAATAGGTGTACAACATTTCAAATTGAGTTAAATGAAATCGCATCCTTTACTAGAACATATTGACCCAAATAAGGCAGCGGGTCCGGATGGTGTGTATGGTAGAATTCTAAAAGAGGGGAGTAGCAGTATTGCAAAGGCACTGTATTTGATTTTTAAGCGATCTATTGCTTTTGGAGAGGTACCTGAGGACTGGAAAGCAGCATATGTGGTGCCCATATTTAAAAAAGGTAGTAAAGAAGATTTAGGGAACTATAGGCCAGTTAGTTTAACATCTCTGGTTGTGAAAATTTTGGAAAAGTTACTGAAAAGTCATATAGAGAAGCACTTTAGATGATAACAAGATACTATATAACTCCCAGCATGGCTTTAGAAAGGGTAGATCATGTCAGACAAATCTACTAGAATTTATGGAATATATTACTGAATGTATAGACAGGGGTGATCCAGTTGATGTCATATATTTAGACTTTAGCAAGGCTTTTGATAAGGTACCCCATGTTAGGCTGATGCAAAAGTTGTCACAGTATGGATATAGATGGAATGGTACACAATTGGATTAAAGAGTGGTTAAAGAACAGAAGGCAGTGTGTATTACTTAATGGTAATAAGTCATTATGGGAAACGGTGAAGAGTGGGGTACCACAAGGGTTCTGTGCTGGGACCACTTTTGTTCCTTATATATATAAATGATTTAGACAAAGGTCTTAAATGCAAGGTTTCTAAGTTTGCAGATGATACCAAAGTGGTTACCTCAGTAAGGAATAATGATGGATGCATAAAGCTTCAAGGTGATCTAGATAGACTTCTTGGTTGGGCAGAGAGGTGGCAAATGAACTTTAATAGTAAAAAATGTAAAGTTCTTCATGTAGGTTACTCAAATGAAGGATTTAATTATGAAATGAATGGGGAGTGGCTTGAGACTGTGGACCAAGAAAAGGATTTAGGTGTGATAATTAGCAGTAATCTGAAGGTGGGTGATCAATGTTTGGAAGCAAGGAATAAAGCTAATAAGATGTTAGGTATAATTAACCGCAATGTAGTTTACAAGAGCAAAGAGGTTATAAGCAAACTATATAATAGCTATGTCAGGCCAGCATTAGAGTATTGTGCACAAGTTTGGGCTCCTCATTTAAGAAAAGACATAGATATGCTGGAGAGAGTACAACGTCGAGCAACAAGGATGATTTCTGGCTTTGAAAATAAGAGCTATGAAGAGAGGTTGAAGGAGTTAGGAATGTTCTCAGTTGAAAGGAGATTTCTCAGAGGGGATATGATACAAGTTTACAAAATATTTGCATCTGACAATAATACAGAGATTGAAAAATACTTCATAGTGGACCATGGAAGAGTAACTAGAGGACATAACAAGAAAATTAAAAAGAAGCCATGCCATCTCGATCTAAGAAAATACTGTTTCAGTAATAGAGTTGTTAATTTTTGGAATGACTTGCCACGGGAGGTTGTTGACTGTGATTCTCTTGTCAAATTTAAAAAGGGGCTAGCAAGGAATAAAGCTAATAAGATGTTAGGTATAATTAACCGCAATGTAGTTTACAAGAGCAAAGAGGTTATAAGCAAACTATATAATAGCTATGTCAGGCCAGCATTAGAGTATTGTGCACAAGTTTGGGTTCCTCATTTAAGAAAAGACATAGATATGCTGGAGAGAGTACAACGTCGAGCAACAAGGATGATTTCTGGCTTTGAAAATAAGAGCTATGAAGAGAGGTTGAAGGAGTTAGGAATGTTCTCAGTTGAAAGGAGATTTCTCAGAGGGGATTTGATACAAGTTTACAAAATATTTGCATCTGACAATAATACAGAGATTGAAAAATACTTCATAGTGGACCATGGAAGAGTAACTAGAGGACATAACAAGAAAATTAAAAAGAAGCCATGCCATCTCGATCTAAGAAAATACTGTTTCAGTAATAGAGTTGTTAATTTTTGGAATGACTTGCCACGGGAGGTTGTTGACTGTGATTCTCTTGTCAAATTTAAAAAGGGGCTAGATAGATATATGGATGGTTTGGGTATTATATAGAATAATCTGACTAAGCCAAATTGGCGGGTATATATGAATTTTTGGATCAACAGATCAACCTATGACTAAGCCTAACGGCAGTTTTTGTAGTGGGTGATGGTTCATTGAATATTGCATGTGTAATGGGGCTTAGTTTTTCTTTTATCTATGCATGTCTATGCATGAATGAACTGATAACTGGGATGGGATAGACCTAGTCTTTCGTGCATGTATTAGTATTGTTATTATTTGTTTGGACTGGGACAGTCTCGATAGGCCCTTGTGGCTTCTAACTGTCTCTATTTTCCTATGTTCCTATGTTGACTAGATAGAAATATGGATGGTTTAGTATTGTATAGTTTAACGTAGCTAAGTCAAATTGGTGGGTATATACAAATTTTTTGACCAGCTTGTGACTAAACCTATGAATTTTATAGACTAGCTCATGACTAAGGCTAACTGACAGTTTTGTAAAGGATGTTGGTTCATTGCATGTATAATTTAGTTATATAATATCATTAGTCCCAATGAATCTTGAACACTTATGTTTCACTACTAGTCCTCTATATAAATACGCTATCTTCACACCTATTGGTAACTCTGACCACAATCTAATTTGTCTTAATTTTCATGCTTTCTCTCCAACTGCTCCACCCTGTCCTAAGCATATCTTCTGGCACTTTGATTGGGCTGACTGGGGAGGGGGCTTTGCATTGCTTCTACGCTAACTATCCTTGGAGGGACTGCTTTGTCTATGAAGACATTTTGGTCTCTGCCATTAAGGTGGGGGTTGTAATCGTTGATGGAATGAGCAGGTTCATTCCTCCAACTACATTTTTTTCTCTCCTCAAAATACATGGTTCAATCATGCTTGTTCTTGTGCCATTCAGGCTAGAGACATTGCATATTGGGAGTGAAAAATTTTCCTATCACCTACTAATTTTCATTCAGATCAGAATCATTGCAGAAATATTCTTCGATGAGCAAAGTGGACCTTCACCAAACAAAGGTGTGCTGAGCTCCTAAATTCTCCTACTGATAAATCTTTCTGGCCTCTTGCCAAAAATATCTCCAACAATTTCTGTAAATCTTCCTTTCCTCCTCATATTCGCTGTGATGGTTCTGTTGCAAACATTCCAACTGAAAAGGCTAATATCTTCGGCCTCCTGTTCTTTTCTAATTCAACCCAGGATGATTCCTGCAACCCTCCTACTTCTTCTCCTCTCAGATGTCCCATGCCTTTACCTGTGATTACATTTGATCAGGTGCATGGGCTTTTGAAGTCTATGAATGTTAGGAAGGTAAGTGTGCTTCTACAATGCGTTCTTCTTCTCTGTCCCTCGTTCAACTTTTCTCTCTATACCTCAATAATAGTACTTTCCCTCAGTATTGGAAGTGCGCATTAGTTCAACATATTCTGAAGAAAAGTAGCTGCTCAGATCCTTCCAACTATTTCCCTATAGCTCTCAATTGTATTCTGTCTAAGATCTTTGAAACCCTTCTCAACTCTCACTTCTTAGATCATCTTGAATCCCATTCCCTTCTTTCTGATCATCAGTATGGCTTTCGACATTCAAGGTTTACTGGTGATATACTTTCCTATCACAAATTTAAGGTTTTCTGCCCTAAGGTAGTAAGGGACAATGAGGAGACTTACCTGGTGACACTTGGTATATCTAATTCGTTTGACTGGGTATAGCATGGATCACTGCTTTCCAAGCTCCCCTCCTCCTCTTTTCTTACTTATGTGTAGCTTTCTCATCTTTCCATTTCGACTGTTGTTGATGGAGTGACTTCTTTTTTTGTCAATAGTGGTGTTCCTCAGGGTTCTATTTTGTCTCTTACTCTATTCTTGCTTTTCATTAATCTTCTCAGCTGTTCATCTAACCCTATCCATTCATATACCGATCACTCAACCCTCCATTCTTCTATTCATTTCCAATCTGCTCCTTCCTTTGCATCTAAAGTTGCCTCTTGTCTTCATCTTTCTGATTCCATTCTTGCAGATCCACATACAGTTTCCCAGTGGAGTCGTCTCAACCTTGTGAAATTCAACTTTTTTAAAAACTACTTTTTGAAATCTCCCTCTCAAAGACACCTAACTTTTTTATTTCTTTTGATGGTTCTCCCATCTCTCCTGTTGACAATATAAACATCCTTGGCCTTGACATAAAAAAAAAAAATGTCTTGGAAACCGTATGATCACAGTAGTTGCTAGGGCTTCTTCAAAGAAACTGGAAGTTCTGTTTAGACTGTGAGAATTTTTTTCTTCCTCACAGTTACTCCAATTATACAAGGGTCTCATCCATCCTTGTATGGTGTACTGCTCTCATATCTGGGATGGCTCAGGTTTCACTCGTCTTTTGGATAAGGTTGAGTCAAAGGCTAAAAGACTTATAAACTGTTTCGCTTATTTTAACTTGACCCTTTATCTTTGCGATGTGATGTTTATACCTTGTCTCTTTTCTATAGGTACTACAGCAACAAATGATCGAGGGAACTATCCACTTGTAAACCTCCACCTTTACATCATCCTTGTAGCGCAAGGGGTGCATTATCTGCGCATCAATTTTGCATGGACTTAGGCAACTATTGGCTTGTCTGCTGTAGTACCACCTCCTTTCCTGCCATCTCAGTTTTGTGGAACTCTCTCCCATCTTCTCCATCTTTTATATTTCCTGCTGAATTTAATTTCAATTTCTTTATGCATTCACCTAAGAAATTTGTGTTAGGTGGGACCTGCAGGGGTCGTTTTTATATTTTTACTCTTTTACTTTATTTTTCTTCTTCTAACACCCCCTCCTTGAAAGGGCTTTGCCTGTGAGTGGTGGTGATGTGCAAAAAAAAAAAAAAAAAAAAAAAAAAAAAAAAAAAAAAAAAAGTTAGTACTAAATATAGATATGGGCTTTAGTTTTATTTTTATCATAGTTTGCATGAATGAACTGAGAACTAGGAATAGGATAGACCTAGTCTTTGTTGCTTGTATTAGTATTATAATTATTATTACTGTATTTGACTGGGACAATCTTGATAGGCCTATGTGGCTTGTAACTGCCTCTATTTTTCTAATGTTTTAATGTTCTAAATTTTCTTTTTATTCCATATATTGAGTACTCTGAGTAATAAGTTTTGCATGTGCCTTTGGTTTGTCAAATTATCTACTCTGGATTGATTAGGACAGTCTTGATGGGTTCTTGTGCCTTCCTACTGTCTTTATTTTTCTTGTGTTTTTATATGAATTGTGAGTATACAACTACATATAGACAAACAAGAAAATCACCACTGATAAAGATTTTTTGTTTCAGAGAACCCTTCTAATTGTGAGAGGGTAGTAGGTGTTCTCTGCTCCTGTGCCCCCTAACCAATGAGTGATGTGGAGTTTACCTTTGGTGTATATTGATTTATTAATATTGATATTGGGTTATGATGTTCAGAAATTAAAGGTAAAATTCTTTAATACTAGGAACCAATATTGAAAAATCTTAGTCATTTGGCTATTTGGACTGGTCATAAATATACTTAAAGTTTTAGAAGGAAGAGCAAATTTGTCTTGTCAAGATTGAGGATGAGCACAACAAAGTTTACCTATGCACACTTTGAGAATACTCACTTAGTTGTGTTCACTGTAATGTGAGATTTTACTTGAGTGTCTAGTTTTTCTGACATATTCTAATGCATTTTTTGCAAAATATTAAATTTATTGATTGTATATCATAGTTATGGACAGACCAGGGCCCCAGCCCCAGCTAAAAATCAGAGAAAACCAGGGTTTACCTGCTGAAGTTAAAATGGCAGATTTTCTTGTTAATTGAACAAAATACAAGAAATTTATGATTTTTTCTTTTTTACAATATTTGTTTTTTTTTCTCTCTTTTGACTGCTTTTCTGCTAGTGAATGTTCATCTTTGTTTTGATTTTAGATGCCCTCATAAAGATTTAGTTGAAATTTTTTTACTTGGGGCACCCAGAGATCCTATTCTAATTTTCTGACTGGACATGTTACATATAGCTATTATGAGCCAATCATGAAACTTTGTAAAGTACTCCCATACTGCTGAAGCTGATCTTTTAGCCATAGTGACTGAAAGTATAAAACAAAATAATTTTGAAATAATGTAGCTACATCATATAAATTTGATACACAGCAATAAAATTGAAATGATGTTTAAATACAAGTTATATTGATAATTTTATAACTTACATTTCTTCAAACTTTTAACTTACAGTCTTGCCTATTTAACCTGTTGAATCACTATTGTGAAGTAGAAAATTTTTTTTTTTTTAAATATTTGTACTTTTTTAAAAATTTTATTATACAAAATCTGTAATTTTCTGAAAATAGCATATATATATATAATCATTAATTTAAGTGAATGTTTGCTATTCTACTCCTTCCTTAAAATTAAATAAATCAAAATTATATCCAATTTTCTAAACCTAAGATTTCAGTTCTTTTGACCTCTTTACAAATTTTAAGCAACCCCAGCCAGAGTCCTGTCAATAACCACAGCAAAATTCCAGCCCTGGTCAGTCCATAATTATAGTAGTTTTGCTTTGAAATTTGAAGATTTTGTGAACCCTCTCACAAATTGAAAATTAATTAATCTTGAAGTGAGGAAGTTTTAAGAACAGTTGCCAATTTGAATTCTTCAGTGGCTAAAATGAAAGTGGGAACAAGTAATCAAGTCTTTAATATCTTGGTTTTGAAATTGTAGACAATGTGTGCAAATCTAGTTTTAGTTCCAAAACTTCTTTAAAAATACTAAATAAATAAATATATTAAAATGCAGTTGTAAGTTATTTTGTACTATTTTTGTCATTTAGTTATTTTTATTTTGTATTTTAAATTTCAGATTTTTGAGTTAAAGAACAGTAGCCCTGTGAATAATCTGTGAATAATCCAAACATTGTTTTATTGTATTTTTGAAACAAGAGTTAAAGGATTCTGTCCCAAGTTTTTCTCTTGAATTAGGAATGAATACTGTAACTAAAACAGATTTGGAAAAAAAGTTACATTCACACTTAAATTTACAATACCTGGTAAGTTAAAATTGTTGTGCCAGTTACCAAATAGTTTAATTTTAAAATGAGCTTTGGATTAATAGGGTATTTGTTTTAGTAATTTGTTTTTTAAAAGCATCACTTTCAATTAGGGACCAACCGGGGCAGGAATCTTGCCGGGTCCGGGGCTCTGATTGGGATTGCCTATAATTTGTAAAGAGGTCAAAAGCTCTGAAATTTTGGGTTAAGAGAATTATATATAAATTTAATTGAGGTTCATTTAATTATAAGGAAGGAATAGAATAGCCAACATTCAATTAAATTAATGATTATATGCATTTTCTCCAACAAAAATTCAGAAAATTAAAGATTTTGTATAATAAAAATTTAAAAAAAGTACAAAAATGGATTTTTTTTCTGATTCACAATAGTGATTCAACAGATTTACCTAGGTAAGACCCTAAAGTAAAGTTTGAAAATATGTAAGATCTAAAATTATCAAAATAACCTATATTTATACATTTCATTGTTATTTTATTGCTATGTATCAAACTTGTATTATTTACCTACATTATTTCAAAATTATTATTTTGTTTATACTTTCAGTCAATACTCGAAATAGCTAAATGTAACATCTGCAGTCAGGAAATTACAAAAGGATCTCTGGGTGCCCCAAATAAAAAAATTTCAATCAAATCTTTATGGGGGCATTTAATATCAAAACACAAGGATGAACATTCACTAGTAGCAGAAGAGGAGCAGTCAAAAGAAACAAAAAATAACAATAAAAAATCTTGAAAAAAAAAGAAAATCTTAATTTTCTTATATTTTGAAAATTTTGTTTTATTATTTGACTGAGCAGAAATTTTCAGGGTATATGCATTTTTCCCAAGTTCTAAGTTGATTTTTCATGTTATGAAAGGAATAACTGTACATTAAGAATTTTTGTAATGGAAACCCTGAGCTGCATCTTGGACTAGGGTGAATAGTTTTCTGAAAAGTCTCCAACAGCTACTGCTTCACTGTGGAATTGTAAATTTTCTTTTAAGTCCTTAAAATAATGAAATTGCTTCTGAACTACAAAGTGATGTCAAGCCAAATTTGCAATTTTCCTACTGAGTGATGTAAGGAATTCATGAAGTATTTTCACTTCAGTAATCATGGTGCATCGATCAGTACTCACCCACTGTTTGTATGAGATTTTTTCTGAAGCTGATTGTACACTATCAAGTAATTCAAGAAATGCCTGAACACCTTTTCTGAGACAATATATCATGCACTCTTCTCTTTCTGAATTACAGACACTGTAGTCCATAAGATCCTTATATGTTAGCCCTTTTTCTCCCAATGCAACCAGTTGTAACTTTGTGTTCTGAGTCACTTCTGTTGATATGTGCAAACACAGACACACTGAGTGCCACCAGCACCATCAAGTATACAGTATAATGGCCGTAACTTTGCAAATGTTGAAAACCCTACTTTGGGATTTGTGCTATTATTCCTGTATAACTCGTACAGCTCTTTCAAATTTCCAAAAATCAACCTCTTTTGAACTTTACATGATTGCCCTTCAGCCTTCAGAATTCCTAACTGTTAAACAATCTTTTTGCCCAGGGCATATTCGGCTTACCTAATCAGATTCATAACATTCTTCAACCAATAATTTCTCTTTATTAGAGATCACCTTACCTTTACTCATTGAAGGAACTTCTTGTGTGATCCCATATTCTCTTTTAATGTTCAACTTCTTTTCACCTTATAAATACTGGTTTCAAAAAATTTAGCTGTATGTTTAATAGTATATGGTGATAGGGTTAGAATTTGTATCTTGCATTTGTAGTTGTCACATTCATTGAAAGAAGCTTTTAATTCTTGCATTATTTTTTCAAGCATGACCTTATGAACATTTTTTTTTGAAGATGAAGTTTCTTTTATCTTTACTCCATAATTTGCTTCCAAATTCTTTTTCTGTTGTTGATTGCTTAGTTTAAGTTTTTGTTCAACCTTTAGTTTCTTTTGGCTACGTTTCACACCTGAAAAAAATGCAGAAATTTGTAATTAATAAAATTTTCCTGGAAAAAAATTATAGAACTTTTGTTTTCAAGCTTTGTAAATTAATAAAATATTTTTTAGATTAAAACCTGACCAAATTTAAAGACGCATGATATTCTTCAAAATCAATTGATGATGTTTAGTTTACAAATTTAACTTTGATATACAATTGAATTTACATAAAAAAATATTATTTGGCCACCAATACAGTTTTAATCTGAACTTCAGAAACTACTGTCTATACTGCAATTATTACTCTCTCTCGATATATATATATATATATATATATATATATATATATATATATATATATATATATATATATATATATATATATATATATATATATATATATATATATATATATATATATATATATATACACACACACATACACACACTTTATTGGTGTTTGAGACAATAAGGGTAGAAGTTTCTGAATATTTATATCTGCTTTTTTCTAATCTTCAAAGCTGGTACTAGAGCTCCCCTTTTCAAAAGAACTATCTTCACTTAAATTAATGTTTAATTCAGAACCAACATGGTCTTGACCTTCTATATCCTTAGATAATGCACCAAGATTCTGTATATTTTTCATGCAATTAAAGCATAAGTAAGAACTTTTATTCACTTTAATAACTTCATCATCATTTTGTACAAAAACATCACCAGACAATTTTCTAATATATTTATATATTTTCCTCATGTTTTCTCAGTGGGTCGGAACAATATGTACGATGGTGAACCCTTTTCTTATTTTGCAAAAATTTAAGTTTAATAAATAATAATAATAATATATATATATATATATATATATATATATATATATATATATATATATATATATATATATATATATATATATATATATATATATATATATATATATATATATATATATACTTAAAAAAAAAATAAAAATGTCAATTAATAAAAGCAAATTATATTTAAGAAAAATAATAAAATTTGACTTCTAAAATTGTTTACTTAAAACCTAAATTAGGATAAAGTATAAGCATAATCAAAGTTTTTATTGTTGATTCTTATAACATATGAATGCGTTTTTATTTTTTGCATCTATAACTTTTTCTCTCAGCGAATGAAAAAGAAGTCAAAACATGACCTCAAATGTAGGTCAACATTTAAAAATATAATTTTTTTTGGATGTAAAACTTGTATATTCTCATTCCTTGATCTTTTCCGATTCAAAAGATGTAAAAAATATAAATTTATGACTACTATTACTCAAGTCATAGACATCTAAAACGGGTGACCTTCGCCAATGAATTCAAAATCACCGAGGTCAGTACGTTTGACCTACTGGTCAGATTGTCCTATAACTTTCAGAAATGAATTCAGGGATCAAAATAACCCTCTATACAAAAAATTAACAATTTCTGAGAGATGAGGCTGTCCTACACTGGTTTATCTCACAGAGAATTCCCCATATATATATATATATATATATATATATATATATATATATATATATATATATATATATATATATATATATATATATATATATATATATATATATATATATATATATATATATATATTGGGAGTGGGTGCATGTAAAGAATCCTGTTTTTTTTTTCTTCTCAAAAACTGAGTTTTTACATCTGAGTCCTGAATTCTGAACATAAACATGCACAAATGTCAAAGTCGAGCAGTATAGTAGTAGGTGTTTTGTGCCATCTGCAGTGGAGAGAGACATCTTAGGCAGGTGGTTTATCTACATCAGCTTTATTAATTAGTTGTTTATATTCTTGAAAGGAAAGGTGGTGGAGTGTGTTTGGTGTAATGAGCAGTCTATGTAGTTGTATAAATGCATGTATTAAACACAATGGTACTTATTTAAAAAATATTTATTCTTTTTCTGTAGAAAGTTGAAGATGTGAGTGACGACTGTGGATATAAATTTCATATTACTGCAGCTGGTGAAGCATTTGAAGGAAAAAATCTTCTTCAGCAACATAGGTAATAAACATATATATATATATATATATATATATATATATATATATATATATATATATATATATATATATATATATATATATATATATATATATATATATATATATATATATATTATAATACAATATTATATAATATAAAGGTTAACTTTAGCTGGTCTTAAATGGAACATTATGCACCCTGTATACCATGTATCTTATCTCTGATAATTGCATTTACAAGTAATCTAACACTGGTTTTTGGTGCTGATAGAATGTTATAATCCTTAAATGATGCTATCCATAACACTGATTTATAGCCAAATTTCTTCTATTGTAAGTTTTGTAAATTTTTGATAATTCTGAGTTCCAGTCTCAGAGTTTCTCTATTTTGTGTGAGCTTATGCATTGGTAGCTTCTGGGACTTTTGGATTTCTCTTAATTATATATATATATATATATATATATATATATATATATATATATATATATATATATATATATATATATATATATATATATATATATATATATATATATATATATATATATATATATATATATATATATATATATATATATATATATATATATATATATATATATATATATATATATATATATATATATATATATATATATATATATATATATATATATATATATATATATATATATATATATATATATATATATATATATATATATATATATATATATATATGAACCGACCGGGGCCCCGGCCCCTGCCCCGGCCAATCCCGGCCATTTTTACTGACCCCGGCCCCGGCTAAAAATCAGGGAAAACCGGGGTTGCCGGCCGGGGTTAAAATGGCAAATTATAGAATTTTTTTTTTTTTTTTTTTAAATTTTCAGCCGATTCTGCTGAAACTTTCAGTGTATAGATTTTTTACCGGTAAGAAAAGTCCATTTCTAGCGTTTTTCCGAGTCTATTACTGTTAAAAGTTTTTTTTTTTTTTGTGGAAATTTTACCCTTTTTCAATAGAATGGCGGTGCCAAACCACTTTTTAGAATGAGCTGAAAGTTGGACTATTTATTCAAAATTATATGGGCTACAAAAGCCTCTAATAGACTTTTGTTCCCAGAGTTATAGAAAAAATGTTATAAGCCAAAAACTGACCAACTATAGAAAAAAAAATTTTTTTGAACTAAAAAAATCCACCTTTTCAGACAAAATCTTTTTAAAAAAAATACAACTATAACATTTCCTATTTTTGGTGTGTATAGAGGAGGGGTGGGGCTACAAATTCCTCTATGTACTTTATTCGATGACATTCGTTGGTTTTGAGATATAGCCTTCAAAAAGGTCCATTTTTGACCAAATTTCAAAAATTCCCAAAGTTTGAGAGGCTATATCTCGCTTCAAACAAAGGGCATTTAAAAATGCACTAAATAAAAATTGTTGCCCTGTTCCTCTTCTAAACAATATTCACAAATAAAAAAAATAGTAGGTGGCGTTTTTTTTTTTAAATAATTTTTTCCTCCAGAAGGGTACGATTTTTGCAAATTTTTTTTCAAGTGCTTATAACCTTTTTTCTAGACGTGATATCAAAAATCTATTCCCACCAATGCAAGAAATTGGGGCAAAGGTATTCAGTTAAATTTTCAGCTCATGTGGACCAGTGGTTTGACCCAGTTATTCATTTTTTTCAACTTTGGGTCCAAATAAGTTTCAAACCGTTATAGACTCAAAAAAAATGCTCGAAATCAACTCAGAACTTCGTGAAAAAATTCACATACTTTGAAAATTTCAGCTCAATCAGTCAAATAATAAAAAAAAATTTCAAACAAAATATAAGAAAATTAAGATTTTTTTCTTTTCTGTTTCTTTTGACCGCTCCTTTTCTGCTAGTGAATGTTCATCTTTGTGTTTTGATTTTAGATACTCCAAAAAGATTTGGTTGAAATTTTTTTTACTTGTAGCACCCGGAGGTTCTCTTCTAATTTTCTGACTGCAGATGTTACATTTAGCTATTTCGAGCCTATCCTGAAACATTGTAAAGTATTCAAATACTGCAGAAGCTGATCTTTTAGCCATATTGACTGAAAGTATAAACAAAATAATAATTTTTAAATAATGCAGCTAAATGATACAAGTTTGATACATAGAAATAAAATAACAATGATATGTATAAATACAGGTTAAATTGATAATTTTATATCTTACATTTTTTCAAACTTTACCTTTGGGTCTTACCTAGGTAAACGTGTTAAATCACTATTATGAATTAGAATATTTTTTTTTTTAATTTTGTACTTTTTTTAAACTTTAAATATACAAAACTGTAATTTTCTGATTTTTTTTTAGAGAAAATGCATATAATCATTAATTTAAGTGAATGTTGCCTATTCTACTCCTTCCTTACAATTAAATAAACCTTATATCTAATTTTCTTAACCAAAAATTTCAGTGCTTTTGATCCTCTTTACAAATTTTAGGAAACCCCAGGCCATAACCCCGGCCCCGGCCAAATTTGGGTGACCCCGGCCCTGGCCAAATTCCAGCCCCGGTCGGTCCCTATATATATATATATATATATATATATATATATATATATATATATATATATATATATATATATATATATATATATATATATATATATATATATATATATATATATATATATATATATATATATATATATATATATATATATATACACTTACTTACTTTTTTTCCCCTTGGACCTTCCTCACTGGAAGGGCCACACTGCCTTTAGGAAATCCGCGATGGCCGCCGTCCGAGTACAAAGATCTCTCAGAGAGGTGATATGATGGAGGGTTCTGTGTTGTGTAAGGGAAGGGCATCTCAGAAGGAGATGTTCTGTTGTGTCTGGTTCTTGCATACATCTTTGACATATTGGGGATATTGTGTTTTGTATATTGAATCTATGTTTGTATACTTATAGGTTAGGGTGGTGGCCTGACCTTAATCTGGATAGGGTAATTTGGGTTTTGCGTGTTAATATGTTTTGTGTATTTGCTATGTTGGGGGGTTGTTCGTTGAGTAGATGATTTGGTTGGCGGGCGTTGAGATAATTTTGTGTTATGAGGGTGTGTATGTGTTTGATTAGTGGAGTGTTGTTTGCAGTAGGTGGAATGGTTCTGAATATGTTACTGTAGTATAGGGCAGGGGATGATGGAGGTAATTTTAGACAGTGTCTTGTGTGGTCTTGTAAGGTATAGTGACAGGGGTGTGAAATGTCTAGGGTGTTTGTGTAGAATTGGGTTCCTATCATGTCAAGGTGAATACGGATCGGGAGTATTTTTGTTTCTTCGTGTAAATGCTGAATTGGAGTGGTTCTAGTGCAACCTGTGATAATTCGAAGAACGGTATTTTGTTTTTTTTTGTAACTTCTCTATGTTTGAGGGTGAGGTGGCAGGGTACCAGGCTGGAGATGCGTAATTAAGTGTAGGTCTGATGAACTGTTTGTATGCTGTGATGAGGGTGGTTAGTTCGTTACTGAAATTGTTATGTGACAGTGTTCGGATGATGTTTAATTTCCTGTTTGCAGTGTTGGTTATGTTTTTGATGTGTTTTGAGAAGGTGAAGTGTGTGTCATATGTGAGGCCTAGGATCTTTGGGAATTTGTTTAAGGGAATGAAGGTATTATTTAGTTTTACTTGGGGGTGGAGGGAAGATTGGTGTCTGTCGGTAGTAATAAGAGTAATTGAGGATTTTTCGGGGGAAGCTGTCATTCTGTTTGATTTTAGCTAAGTTTCTAGTTGTTGAATGTATGATTGAGTGAGTGTGGTAGCTGTGGATATGGAGGGGTTTTGTATTGTGAGGGATATGTCGTTGGCGTATGTTATTAGTTTTATGTCTGGTGTTTATGGGGTGGGTAGGTCTGCTGTGTACAGGTTAAATAATAGAGGGGATAGGATGGCTCCCCGTGGGACACCATTTCTTAGTTTTACTGTTTTTGAAAGATGTTTTTTTTTGGAGACTTGAGCTATATATATATATATATATATATATATATATATATATATATATATATATATATATATATATATATATATATATATATATATATATATATATATATATATATATATATATATATATATATATATATATAAATTAGACTGGCCCATAGCTATAGTGGGGGGAAATTTTTCCGCATATATTTTTGGTCTCACCCCCCAATATTGTTACCATTCCACTAAAAATCTTGTGTAAAAAATTTGGTGTAAATATTTTAATGATAAGTTGGCCCTCAGGGCACATGAAAATTGAAATCATGGAAATATTTGAAAATGTGTTTTATGTGTTACTCTATTTGCTAATTTCTCATATTACCGTTTATTAT
>SEYY01000516.1:387500-409062 GCA_009176605.1 Armadillidium nasatum | reverse complement strand
AGAGAGGTAATGTGATCTTTCAAGAAAGATCAAAAAAGAAAACACTAAGAATATTAAGAACAGATGAAGGTTTGAGTTGTGTTTTCGAAGAAGATATCATAGTTGTGTGGAAGATTGTGTCGAGTAGAGAGATGGAGGAATTGAGTTTTGGTGGCATTGAAAACAACCATGTTCTCTCTGCCCCAATTAGAAATAAGAGATAGATCAGAGGTCAGTTGCTCCAAGGCAACCCTCTTTGCATCTAGTAACTGTTGTTGATAGGGGCGCCTTTCAAATTGAAAAGAGTAATGAAGGGTGGAGTCATCAGCATAGGAGTGCATAGGAGGTGAAGTAACAGAAAGAAGGTCATTAAAGAAAAGTAGAAAAAGTGTTGGGGATAGGACAGATCCTTGAGGAACACCACTATTAATAGATTTAAAGGTAGAGCGGTGGCCGTCTACAACTGCTGCTATAGAACGACCGGAAAGGAAATCAGAGAGAAGGATAGATTCCGAAAGAGGGAAGTTTGGAAATCAAAGCTTTGCGCCAGACTCTATCGAAAGCTTTCGATATGTCTAGAGCAACAGCAAAAGATTCACCGAAATGCCGAAGAGAGGAGGACCAAGAGTCAGAGAGAAGGGAAAGGAGATCACCAATAGAGCGTTTCTTACGAAAGCAATACTGGCGATCAGAGATAGGATTAGAAGAACTGAGATGTTTCCAAATCTTCCTGTTGAGGATAGATTCAAAAACTTTAGAAAGAACGGAGGTTAAAGAAATGGGACGATAGTAAGAGGGTTGAGAGGGGTCCCCCTTCTTCGGCACAGGCTGAATGAGCGCACGTTTCCAGCAAGAAAGGAAGGTTGAAGTAGAAAGACGTAGACGAAAAAGTTTACCAAGGCAGGGTGCAAGCTCGAAAGCACAAGTTTTGAGAATCACAGGAGGTATACCGTCGAGACCGTACGCCTTCTTAGTGTTAAGCTCAGAGAGAGCAGAAATGACGTCTTTAAAGAAATTATAATTCTAGGCATAAATGAGTTGGAGGGGGTTGAAGGAGAAGGAACAGCTCCGGAATCATATAAGGTTGAATTAGAAGCAAAAGTTTGAGCGAAGAGTTCAGCTTTAGAAGAAGGCAAAACGGCGGTTGTACCGTCAGAAGAAACTAGAGGAGGGAAAGAGGAAGAAGCAAAGTTAGAGTTGACATTTTTTGCATAATGCCAGAAAGGTCGTGAGGAAGTAGAGCCAGAAAGATTGTTGCATTTTCTACGGAAAAAGGAGTTTTTAGTGTTGCGAAGGATAGATTTTGCACGATTCCGGGATGAGATATAAGTTTTAGGATTTTGAAGACGACGGTAATCCCTGAAGGCAGCATCCCTGTGGCGTATAGCACGAGAACAAGCAGAGTTAAACCAAGGTTTATTAGGTTTAGTAGAAGGGAAAGAATATGGAATGTACTCCTCCATGCCAGAGAGAATCACCTCGGTTATGCGCTCTGCACACTCAGAGGGACCCCTCCCACGGAAACAGTAATCATTCCATGGAAAATCAGAGAAGTACAACCGCAAGTCAGACCAGTTAGTGGCACCGAAATGCCAAAAACGTCTCCTCGCCGAAGGCGGGGGCCGTTCTTGCGGAAGACAGGACAAGATACAGAGATAAAAGGTGATCGGATGAACCCAGAGGAGGAAAGAGTTTAACAGTGTAAGGAGAAGGATAGGCAGTTAGGAAAAGATCAAGTATGTTGGGTTCATCACCAAGGCGATCAGGGATACGGGTAGGGAGATGCACCAACTGCTCAAGGTTGTTTTGGATAGAAAATTGGAAGGCGAGTTCACCAGCTTGATCGTGAGAACTAGATGAAAGCCATTGGCGGTGGTGAACATTGAAATCACCTAGTATGATGATTTCGGAGAAAGGAGAAGAAGAAAGAATGTGTTCTATTTTAGAGTTAAGATAGTCGAAGAATTTTGGATAGTCTGTAGAGTTAGGAGATAAGTAGACAGAACAGATAAATTTAGTTGTAGAGTTGCAAGAAAGTTGAAGCCATAAAGTAGAGAATTCAGAAGACTCCAAATTAGAGACACGAGAACAGACAACATCGTTGCGCACATAAGCGCAACATCCGCCTTTGGCTGAAAATTGAGGATAGAGACAGTAGGAGGAAACAGAGTAGGGCTTGCTGTCAGAGCACTCAAACACCTGAGTTTCGGTTAAGAATAAGAGATGAGGTCTAGAAGAAAATAAGTGGTGTTCGACGAAGTGGAAATTAGTAAAGAGACCACGAATGTTGCAGAAGTTAATGAAAAAAGAAGATCGTGCATCAGGGCAAGTCGGCATAGAGGTCTTGGTGGCACGAACCCCATCACCGGAGGCCACCAACTCCCAAGTGGTGATGGGGGAAGGAGTGGATGAGGAGCATTCTTTCTATGCCGCCCCTCGTAGCATCTTCGAGGCAGTTCTATGTTTCTCCATTTTTTTTGTTGTTGTTATTTTAAAGGTAATGTAGGAGTAAGCGCTTGTAAATTTGTAGGAACGTGAGAAGGGAGTTGGGGGAAGGAGAAGTCGGAGCATAGACACTCCCATGTGGGACGAGGGTACACTAGAGACCCTCTGAGAAGGTGAAACGCGTAAAGGAACGAACCAAAGAGCAACGGAGTGAAACGGGATGGTCTAGCCCACCCTATCACTCCGCGGTTAAGCCCAATGGGGGGTACTTTCATCGCTTCGGACGGCGCTACGTCCTCCCCCCCCCTTATATATATATATATATATATATATATATATATATATATATATATATATATATATATATATATATATATATATATATATATATATATATATATATATATATATATATATATATATATAAATTGGTTTAAAACAGAAGCATTTGCGCTGGCTTTTGTTTTCTTTTGTTAGTTGCCTTAAAGAATTATTTCCTTTATTCATTAGCTTAGATTATTATCAGATTATCCTTTGTTTATCTATTATTCTGTAAAAGGCTAACGCCCAGTAATCTTCTGTACATAGGTTTGTTTTAATCATTTTGATTAACTTGCTTATTTTTATTTAGGATTAAGAAGAGTTAGCAAGTGCTCTCCTCAGTTTATGGGTTGGTATATATATATTATATATATATATATATATATATATATATATATATATATATATATATATATATATATATATATATATATATATATATATATATATATATATATATATATATTATATATATATATATATATATATATATATAAGGGATGGAGTAAAGTATCGGTATCGACAAGTATCGGCATATTTTTAAGTATTGGTATCGGTATAGAACATTTAAGTATCGGTATCGGCAAAAAATGACCGTTACCGATGCCAGATTTTTTAAAAGTAACATTCCCTTTGGCTTACATTTTTTTAAATGTTCAGTTTCTTTGCTATCTGGAATTTTAGGTCTATTTCAGGTCAGGTAGGCTAAATAAGGCATTTTTTTTTAATAATACCACGAAACATTGTTTTTCTTGATTTTACAAATTTTCTATTAATTACTAATTAACCGTTAATTGCATTTTTTGGCTTATATTCTATATCTCTGTAACTACATTTCCGATTCTGGTCAAATTAGGACAGTTTACTCTTTGTATAGCATAGATCAACTTGTTATTCTTAATTGTTTATTCATTTAATTACTTAATTAATTAAATTATGTAATTTTTTATTAATATTACGTAACATTTTGAAACGTCGTTTCCCGATAATTTTGTTTCCAGAACATTGATATGTTGCTTTCCACTAAAATTTTGTTTTGAAATGCATAAAACTGCTTTTCAATTTATTTTCACGCCATTTACTTCATACCAATTGGTTTGTTTTTTTAAATAGTTTATTTTTATTTTAATCCCTAATTAATCCATTATTAACATATTAAGATGGTAACCAAGGTACATGATATATATATATATATATATATATATATATATATATATATATATATATATATATATATATATATATATATATATATATATATATATATATATATATATATATATATATATATATATATATATATATATATATATATATATATATATATATATATATATATATATATATATATATATATATATATATATATATATATATATATATATATATATATATATATATATATATATATATATATAGGGGGAGGACGTAGCGCTGTTCGAAGCGATGCAAGTACCCCCCATTGGCATAACCCGCGGAGTCATAGGATGGGCTAGACCATTCCGTTTCCCTCCGTTGCCTTTTGATTCGTTCTTATCGCGTTTCACCTTCTCAGAGGGTCTCTAGTGCGCCCTCGCCTCATATTGGAGTGTCCATGCTCCCACTTCTCCTTCCCCCAACTCCCTTCTCATGTTCCAACAAATTTACAAGCGCTTACTCGTACATTGCCTTTCTAAAAAAAAAAAAAAAAAAAAAAAAAAGGTGAAACTCAAAGATGCTTCGAGGGGCGGCATCCAAAGAATGCCCTTCATCCACTCCTCACCCCATCATCACTTGAGAGTTGGCGGCCTCCGATGATGGGGATGGTGCCGCCAGGACCCCACGTTCGGCTTGCCCCGGCTTACGGTGTTCTTTTTTTCATTAATTTCTGTAACATTCGCAATCTTTTTCCTAATTCCCCCTTTGTCGAACATCATCTCTCTTCTTCTAAGCCTCATCTCTTTTTTCCTAACCGAAACTCAAATGTGTGAGTGTGCTGACAGCAAACCTTATTCTGTTACCTTCTACTTACTGTCTCTATCCTTTTGCAATTCTACTACTAAATTTACTTGTTCTACTGACTATAAAAAATTCTGACTATTTAAACTCCAAAATAGAGCACATTCTTTCATCTTCTCCTATCATTTTAGGTGATTTAATGTTCAACACCGCCAATGGCTTTCATCTAATTCTCATAACCCAACCGGTGAACTCGTCTTCGGCGTTTTTATCCAGAATAACCTTGGGCAGTTGGTGCACCTCCCTACCCGTATCCCTGACAGTATTGGTTGTGAACCCAATATACTTTATCTTTTCTTAACCTCATATACTGTTAAACTTTTTCCTCCTCTGGGTTCATCCGATCACCTTATATCCATATCTTGTTCTGTCTCTTCAAGTCTTCAGCAATAACGGTACTCGCCTTCGGTGAGGAGACGTTTCTGGCTCTTTGGTGCTGCTATTTGGTCTGACTTTCGGTTGTATTTCACTGATTTCCTATGGAATGATTACTGCCTTCGTGGGGTGGGTCCCTCAGAGTGTGTTGAGCGTATAACCGAGGTGATTCTCTCTGGCATGGAGACGTACATTCCATATTCTTTCCCTTATACGAAACCTAACAAACCATGGTTTAAGCCTACTTGTTCTCGCGATATACTCCGCAGGGATGCCTCCTTCAGATATTACCGTCGTCTTCAAACTCCTGAATCTCATTCAACTATATTTTATCAAGGAATCGTGCAAAATTTATTCTTCGAAATACCAAAAACTCTTTTTCTCTGCCGCAAATGCAATAATCTTTATGATTCCTTTTCCTCTCTCCCTTCTGGCATTTTGCAAAAAAATGTCAACTCTAACTTTCTCCTCTTTCGCTCCTCTAGTTTCTTCTGATGATACAACTGCCATTTTACCTTCTACTAAAGCTGAACTCATCGTTCTTCCTCCTTCAACCCCCTCCAACCAAGTTATGACTCTCTTATTCCACCACCATTGCATCGCCGTCGCAGCTCAAGGGGTGCCTTGCTTGCACAAGAACTTTGAGTGAGCATTGCGAACTCGAGGCTTTTACTTGTAGTTCCTCCTCCTTTCCAGCCACCTCTTTTCTGTAGAACTCCCTATCTTCTGTTTTTCCTGCAGTATATATAAAAAAAAAAATCTCTAAATCCTCTGTCTTCTCCTACCTGAGGGATCTACGTTAGGATCAGGATATTTTGTTTTTTTAACCCCTCCTTGAAAAAGGCTATGCTCGTGAGTGATGGTAATATATATATATATATATATATATATATATATATATATATATATATATATATATATATATATATATATATATATATATATATATATATATATATATATATATATAATATATTTGTATTTTTTTTTATTTATTATTATTTGTGTTGTGTGTTGTGCATGTGCGTGTGTTGTGTGTGCGTGCGTGTGCGCGTGTGTGTGTGTGTGTGTACTCCAAGAGGAGGAAGACCGAGAGTGAAACAAAGGAGAGAGGTTGAATTTAGTTGCGGATTCACTGAGGCGACATCAGCTGCCTACGGTAAAACAGTTGGTGGAAGATGGAATTATTTCCGACAGATCCAGATGGAGAGGAGTACTGGCCCCGCTGACAGGCCCCTAGAGCCTTACTTCGATCATATATATATATATATATATATATATATATATATATATATATATATATATATATATTATATATATATATATATATATATATATATATATATATATATATATATATATATATATATATATAAAGTTAAAAATTGGTATCGGTATCGGTATCGGTGAATTTTTAGGTATTGGTATCGGTATCGGTATCGGTGAATCTGAAAGTCTTGGTATCGGTATCGTCAAAAATTTTGGTATCGCTCCATCCCTATATATATATATATATATATATATATATATATATATATATATATATATATATATATATATATATATATATATATATATATATATATATATATATATATATATATATATATATATATATATATATATATATTAAGATGGTCCAGAGTCGTCGATGTTCGAAATGTTAACGGGCCAGGGGCCAAAAGTGTGCAGATTAGAAAGAAAATGTTCCCCGAAAAGTTTCAGCTCGATCGGAGGTGGTTTAGCCGTCCCGCATTTGGCCTGAAGTTTGGAAAAATGGCATTTTTTTACCAAAATGTTACCATTTTTAGCTTTTGCGGGACAACCGTAATAGGTAGGAAGGAAAATAAGGGTTCATTTTAAAGATGGTATTTTTAGCTTTTAAACGAGTACTTGTTTGTTACTCTAGGTGTAAGAGTTTAGAAGATATACTTGAAATACCAGGTCTAGTCCTTTTATGGGGAAAAAATGGCCGTTTTGGGCAAAAAATTTCACATTTTTAGCTTTTGCAGGAGAACCGTTATAGGTAGATATGAAAGAAAGTACTCACTTTAAAGCTGATACTATTAGCTTTAAAATGAACACTTACTTTTTGCTTTAGGTATAATAGTTTAGCAGATATACCTGAAATTTTAGGTCCATTTCAGGTCAGGTAGGCTAAATAAGGCATTTTTTTTAAATACTATTACTTGATTACTTGGCTCTTAGCCTGAAACCTAAAGAATAGTACCAAAATAATTAAAAGTATTCCTTATTATTATTTTCATCAGTCCTTTCCAAAAAAGTTCAAGTATAATTTTATTTTTAGTTAAATTAAAAAATAAAAACCTAGAAAAGAGGAAAGTAGTACAAAAAGTTTAAAGATTTAAAGAACATTACAAGCTTGTCAACAAAGTTGTCCTAGATGTGTCGGGATAAAGATTGCGACATTCCGATACCACCTGGATTAGATATTGTCTCTGATCTTCGTCGTGTGTAAGGGTTTGGCTGAAATCTTGAATAAGTTTAACTCCCCTTTCTGCAGTGTCATTAACAACTTTTAAATGTGCCACCAAGCCAGAGCATTTCAGATATTTTAAATTGTCATTCCAGACACTGGGATCCTGATGTAGAAAGTTTAATGATATGTTACATTTTTCAAAAAACCTCAGGCTTTGTTCAGTTATGAAATAGGACAGGTCTTCTCCTTGAAATATTCTCTTCACCATTTCATTGTTTATTTTCACACGCCCAATCCTCTGACAAACTTCATCATCTTTATCATCTTTATAAGACAAAATCTTTTCGGTCATTTTCTTTTTTAATACTTCCCAAGACATTCTCATCAAATAAAGCAAAACAAACGTGCACTGGGCTAAGATACCATAAATGATTTAAGAACTTTTGTAAAATTTTCTCTGAAACACTTCTGTCAATTTCTCCGTATTCTAATGTATCTTTGCAAAATTTAAAATCTGAGTTAGGAGCTGTGATAGCATTGGAAGCAGTAAACCACATTTTAGCATATGATAATAAATAAATTGATGTCCCTCAACGAGTTGTATTCTGCTTCTGTTAATGGAAACTGCTCTCGAAACAAAAATATTTTAAAGGCATAAATGGCTTCTGCCATCCATCGGGCGTGACTGAATGCTTCAGGAGCCCTAAATTTTACATTCTCTGGAGAGACTTTTCCCATGAAAATCAAACATAGGTTGAGTAGTTCTTGATAATCATCTCTTGGGTGATGTTCTTGTAGCTGACTTTGCAGAAAGCTCCATACTTCGTCTTCATATTTTAATAGGGTATGTTGAATTATCTGGTCCACAATTCCTACTTTGTACTGAGTCTGGTCTATGTTACACCAAGAGACCTGGAATCTCTTGAATATTTCTGGTTGAGGACCAGTGGTTAACCCCATTGTGCAATCGAAAAGTGCTTTTAGGATCACCTCCAAAATATGATGGCGACAGGCCAAATATAACAGGTGTTTTCCTAATGCTTCTCCAGCAAAGTACAGGCTCCCTTATCATGACCCGTGTTTGACGGTGTAGTGTCGAAACACATTGCTTTTACATTTTCCGCTAACCCCCAGTCTTTTAAACTTTCAGCTACAGCTTTTGACTGGGAATATCCTGTACTATTCTCTAAAGCTGGTACCCCTAAAAGCTGCTTCCCTTCTCCATTGCTCACAAGAATGGCCAACCTCTCTACATTTTCCTTCTTGAGGATGTTTGGTAACATCTTACCATCCCAGTGTACAACTGTTCCCTCCAATTTCTTATTTTAAAATTTATTTTTTATTTTTTCTGCTCTTTGTTGCCTTCTAATAGTGCTGTGGCTCAGAATTATTTCTTCAGTGTTAACATCTAACGTCTCAGCTATTGCAAATAATATTCGCATGGCGTTCCTGTTCGAAATGTTGCATCTGTCCAGTAACATGGATAGTTTTTCAATGACAACTTGAGTTCCACTGTGTTGTTTTTTTCTTTTGGAGACAGAAGCACATGACTCAACATCAGCCTGGTTTCCTGATTCTGGAAGATCTTCACTGTCCAAAACAGGAGAGTATAATGTGTCCATCGGTTCTTCTTCTGATAGTTCTGAATCAGAGCTCGAATAAAGCTCTATTTGATCTTCATCTGTGGAAGAGAAGAGAGAAAAAAAATTAGTATTAAATGAGATAATCTTTTTTTGTTCATTCTGTGAAAGAGAGTTGAACTTCGTCACAGACAAAAGATGAGTATTTGAGTAATATAATAATGAAAAATTATTTAAATATTATATATAAAAAAAATTACGTTTTCTTGGGTTTGCTGTAGTAGATTGTTCTTTTCTCTTAGCTTCCTCCAATCTGGCTTTCCTTTCAGATTTCCTTTCTTCAAGCCTTGCTAACTTTAAATCAACACCAGCCATGCAGCCTGGACGTCCTTTTTGTCGTTGTAATTCGAGAAATTAAATTTCTTCTGTTTTAGTCATTTGTGTTACAGCATCTGCAGCAGCAATGTCAAAAAGATCTTCTAGCTTAGATTTAAATACTAGTTCACGTTCTTCTTTAATTTTTGATTTCCGTGAAGAGCTCTTGTATATTTGACCATTCTTTATACTATTTTTCCACTTTATGATGGCATGTTTAGGCATTTGAGTTGGTATTTTAGGTTTCGCCCAGAATAATGTGACCTCTCTTAAGGTTAGGTTCTCAGCTTCTCTGAAGTTCAAACCAACTTGACGCATATTGTAAAATATTAACTTCAAAACTTGCCCATTTGATGGAAGTTTACTTCCTGTTATTTGAAGAGAAGGATATCCAACTAAATAAATTTTGGTTTGGTCACGAACACCGGTTGAAGTGGACGGGGACGCCATACCTATATAAAAAAAAAAATTAAAATAAAATTCATAATAATACAAATTAAAAATCTGTTGGAAGTTAATAAACTGGGTAACAATCTGAAAATGCACTGCAAATTATTTTCATACACTTTCGGATTGAAATCTTGGTAATAATAAAAAAGAAAAACAACAAAAAAACAGATGCCTTATTTAGCCAACCTGACCTGAAATAGACCTGACATTTCAGGTATATCTGCTGAACTATTATACCTAGAGCAAAAAGTAGGCGCTCACTTTAAAGCTAATATTATCAGCTTTAAAATGAGCCCTTAATTTCCTTCCTCCCTATTACGGGTTGTCCAGCAAACGCTAAAAATGTTCAAATTTTGGTTAAAAAATGCAATTTTCCCAAACTTTAGGTCAAATGCGGGACGGGTTAGCCACCTTCTATCGAGCTCAAACTTTTGGGGGATCCTTTTTTTTACTAATGTGCACACTTTTGGCCAATGGCCCGATAGAAGTTAAAAATTTTTTTTACTATATAAGCTTGGACCAGTCTAATATATATATATATATATATATATATATATATATATATATATATATATATATATATATATATATATATATATATATATATATATATATATATATATATATATATATATATATATATATAATATATATATATAATATAAAATATAAAAGTAGACACTACCTGTCAATTTTCAGAAAATTACAGATTTTGTATAATAAAAGTACAATAATTTTTGAATTTTTTTTTTCTGATTCACAATAGTGATTCAACAGGTTTATCTAGGTAAGACCCTAAGGTAAAGTTTGAAAAAATGTAAGATATAAAATTATCAAAATAACCTGTAATTCTACATATCATTTAGCTACATTATTTCAAAATTCTTTTGTTTTTATTTTCAGTCAATATGGCTAAAAGATAAGCTTCAGCAGTATGGGAGTACTTTACAATGTTTCAGGATAGGATCGAAATAACTAAATGTAACATCTGCAGTCAGAAAATTAGAAGAGGACCTCCGGATGCCACAAGTAAAAAATTTTCTACCAAATCTTTATGGGGCATCTAAAATCAAAATACAAAGATGAACATTCACTAGCAGAAAAGGAGCGGTCAAAAGATACAGAAAATAAAAAAAATATTGAAAAAACTAAGAAAAAAATATTAATTTCTTATATTTTGTTTAAAATTTTTTTATTATTATTTGACTGATTGAGCTGAAATTTTCAAGGTATATATATTTTTTCTCGTTCTGAGTTGATTTTGAGCATTTTTCTGAGTCTAAATAGCGGATTGAAAGTTATTTGCACCCAAAGTTGAAAAAAAATTAATAGCATGGTCAAACCACTGGTCCACACTAGCTGAAAATTTAATTGAATAATCTTAGTACCAATTTCTTGCATTAGTTGTAACAGATTTTTGATGTCACACGTCTAGAAAAAAAATTATAAGCACTTGAAAAAAAATTGCAAAAATTGTTTCCTTCTGGATAAAAAAATTATTTAAAAAAAATGCTACCTACCAATTTCTTTATTTTTGGATATTGCTTAGAGGAGGGACAGGGAAGCAACTTTTATTTAGTGCATTATTAAATGCTATTTGTTTGAAATGAGAAATAGTCTCTCAAACTTTGGGAATTTTTGAAAATTGGTCAAAATGGACCTTTTTGAGAGGCTATATCTCGAAACCAACCATTCGCATCGAATAATAGAGGAATTTGTAGCCCCATCCCTCCTCTATACACGTACCAAAAATAAGAATTGTATAATTGGAGTTTTTTTTTTGGTCCGCAAAGGTGTATTTCTTTTTTTCAAAAGAAATTTTTTTTTCGATGATTGGTCAGTTTTTGGCTTATAAAAAATTTTTTTTTTATAACTCTGGGAACAAAAGTCTGTTAGAAGCTTTTGAATCTCATAAAATTTTGAATGTACAGTCCAAATTTCAAGTCATTCCAAAAAGTAGTTTGCCTCCTTCATTCATTTGAAAAGGTCAGATTTCCCCCAGAAAGACGTTAGAAATGAACTTTTTACAGCGGGAAAAAACCATATACACTAAAAATTTCAGGAGAATCGGCCGAAAATTAAAGGAAAAAAATTTGAAATTGGAATTTCCCCTTAATAATTTGCCATTTTAACCCTGGCACACAAACCCCGGTTTTCCCTGATTTTTAGCTGGGGTCCGGTCGGTTCATAATCAGCATTACAACAGAAACTAACTAGTATAAATTAATATATTTATAACAAAATAAATAAACAAAAATAAGCAATATCATTTTTGTAAGTTACAAACAAAAAATAAAACCAAAAAGATTAAAATATGTTAACATGATTTACAATATATGACGACGGTAACAGAGAAAACAAATCTTAGACTGGAAATTCAAATATTGAAAACAAATAGTTATTTAAATAGGTTGGTTGAAAAATTTAAAAAAAAAAAAAAAAATTTTTTTTCCCTTTTAAAGATCAAGTGACAGAACTATTATTTACCGAATTTAATATATGTAAGATAACAGTAAGTAAGCAAGCTTCTACAACTTGCACTGAATAAAACTGTCTTAGCTTTTTCTGTATTTTCACCACAATCTTTTTTTTAGTCTTTTTAAAGTAAAATATCACTAGCACAATGTCTTTTATTGATCTTATTTATTTACTTTTATTTTATGTTCACTACATAAATATACAACTTTAGAAACAGATGAGTTTTTATAGTATAAATTTATGTCTGTGGAAAAAATGCATATTAAAGCTATGTATATATTTTCATTCAAATTCACACTGAACAGAGCAGCAACACCTCTAATCTTCTTGTTCTTATCCTTTTATATAAAAACAAATCTATATTTATATTTTTGAATTACAAATTTTTCTATACTAACTAACTAACTAACTAACTAACTATATATATATATATATATATATATATATATATATATATATATATATATATATATATATATATATATATATATATATATATATATATATATATATATATATATATATATATATATATATATATATATATATATATATATATATATCTTAGGCTTGTGAATGAAGCTTTAAGCGAAGAGATGAGGAGAATTCATGCTCTTTCTCTGAAAACGATGACTCCTGAAAAGTTTGAAGAGTGGAAGAAGAACTGTAATTAATCATGCTGCCAAATTCATTTCCTGAGCCACTTGTACACCCAGTGGTGGTGAGTGCTCCGGGAAAAGTGATTCTCTTTGGGGAACATTCCGTTGTATACGGTAAACGATCCCTTGCCTTCAGTTTAAGCCTTCGAACTCAACTTACCATAAGTGCTTCCCAAGGAAATGTTGAACTCCACTTACCAGAGATTAGTGTCGAAAGATCCTGGAATATATCAGCTCTAAATTCCTTATATGAAAAATTAAAAGAATTCCGAAAGCCATGTGATACAAAACCTGTTCCTATGTCAGAAGAAGAATCGAACGTCCTTCGAGCTTTCATTGGTATTTCTGATAAAAAAGAGCTTCAGAAATCAGAACTTGGGTTAATTGCATTTTTTTATTTGTACACAAAAATTCTTGCTCATCCAATTCCTTTTTCCATCAAGGTTAAAAGTGAAATGCCAGTAGGCGCTGGTTTAGGAAGTTCTGCAGCTTATGCAGTATGTTTAGCGGCAGCTCTGACGAGAATAAGCGGACAAATTAATTATGACAATCCCTCAATTGATTTAAACAAAATTTCTAAAAAATCTTTAGAACTGATCAGTGAATGGGCATTTTGTTGTGAAAAGATAGTCCATGGGACACCTTCAGGAATAGACAACGCTATTTGCACTTATGGAGGTTGTGTGAGTTTCAAATCAGGTAAAATTGACCTTATTTCTCCGCCTCCTTTGACAATAATGCTAGTTAATACTAGAGTTTCTAGAAACACAAAAACCATGGTAGAAAGTGTAAAGGAAAAATACACTCGTCTTCCATCCTTGATGGAACCCTTATTTACATCAATGGATAATCTTGCTGAAACATCCTTATCTATTTTAAGTGATATGAAGAATAATAGTATTAGTAATGACATAATAAAATTAAAGTTTTCACAGCTTTGTGAGTTAATAGACATGAGTCAGTGCTTATTGAGTGCTATAGGTGTTTCACACTCAAAGTTAGACAATTTGATCGCTATTGCAAAAGATTGTGGCTTTCATGCTAAATTAACAGGTGCAGGAGGTGGAGGATTTGGAATCATACTCATTCCTCCAAACACTCGACAGCAAGATGTAAAAACCTGCATGAACGTTCTTGAAACAAACGGATTTGACACGTGGATTACAGATCTTGGAGGCTGTGGTCTTACATATTCCACTTCATATGATAAGATGCAGTTCCAATGATTATATATATATATATATATATATATATATATATATATATATATATATATATATATATATATATATATATATATATATATATATATATATATATATATATATATATATATATATATATATATATATATAAATATTACACACACTCACAAGTTAACTGATACAATTAAAAAAATGATTAAATTGTTTTTAACGGTTGCAAATTCGTATTTATGTTTTAAACATTTGAGTTATCCTCTGCACTTTTCTTGGTTGAAAGTCTTATGTATTTAAAAGAATCTGTACAGTATACAAATCCGAAAATTATCTCTTATACGTCAGTTTTTCTTGGGGAGTGATTTTATATATATATATATATATATATATATATATATATATATATATATATATATATATATATATATATATATATATATATATATATATATATATATATATATATATATATATATATATATATATATATATATATATATATATATATATATATATATATATATATATATATATATATATATATATATATATATTATATATATATATATATATATATATATATATATATATATATATATATTATATATATATATATATATATATATATATATATATATATATATATATATATATATATATATATATATATATATATATATATATATATATATATATATATATATATATATATATAATATATATATATATATATATATATATATATATATATATATATATATATATATATATATATATATATATATATATATATATATATATATATATATATATATATATATATATATATATATATATATATATATATATATATATATATATATAATATATATATATATATATATATATATATATATATATATATATATATATATATATATATATATATATATATATGGGCGAATAATCGTCTAAATATAAAAAAATTACATTGCTCACGATTAGGTTTAACTTTTCTGTATTATCGTATGCATTTTTTTCATTCTTGAAATGAAATATTCTTTTTATTGTGTATCTTTTTTTTTTTTACATATTTAAATCTTTTTGCAACTATAGCAAAGAAAACAATAAAACTTTGTAAGTAGTAATTAATAATAAATATTTCATGTTTGGGTTATATATATATATATTTTTTTTGTCCTTTATTTTCACACTTTTACGAAGTGAAAGAATTGGATAAAGTAAAGGTGGTAAAAGTCGTACACTAAGACTGTTCCTAGCTAGAAACATGGCCTACACATTTCTATGTCCGAATCATGACATTCAAAATGCTATTCAAAGGTCATTTAGCACATTACGAAATGTAAAAACTTGGCAGAGATCAAACATGTCCGAATAGCGCTAAAATGAAATGAAAAATAAATGTTTTGGAGAAAACCTGTAAAAAAATTTTTTATTAAGGTCCTATGATAAAACCAATAGGATACTATAGGGTCCCACGTTATCAAACCTTGGTAGGTTCCGATAACAAAAACCAAAGGGGACTATGGTATTTTTTTTTTGTTACCAGGTTTTGTTTGGTGCCCAGAAGGAATTTCAAACTGGTTTACCTGTCGCAAACCTTTTGTCACGTAGAGAAACCTATTGACAAACCCTTGAACCATGTGCAAAAGCTGACAAATTTCCGATATCTAGAATTAAACCAGTGAGTTTTTATGAAAATGTAATTATTTACTGTGTGTGCGATGCATCTCTTCACAGTCAACGCTGTAGCATATTTGTGTACGAAACGCAAAGCAAACTAACCTTGCATTTGCTGTTGCTTAGAGAACTGTTCCGATACGGACAAACTGGTACGCCCGTGTCCAACCTTTCCCACGGGCGAGCAGAATCGTGCTTAAAATATTATAGGGTGGGACAGATCGTGCTAATGAGCGTTCTGGACTATGTTTAAAAAAAAAGTTTAAGGTAGAGATCTGCACGGGCTAATATTTTTCGGCCCCGTCTCGCCTATAACCGTTAATCTTGCATAACTGTCAGGTTTTTTTTATATATATATATATATATATTATATATATATATATATATATATATATATATATATATATATATATATATATATATATATATATATATATATATATATATATATATATATATATATATATATATATATATATATATATATATATATATATATAAAGGAGCTTTGCATTTTTTTTTTCATATTTAACGGCCCGCCGGTCGCCCCAATAATCTAAAATATTACTTTTGGGACTTCATATACCCTCTACCCTCCGTTATATTTAGAATACTTTTTCATGGTCTTCTCATATTCAGCCTAATCAATTTTCTTAAGGGCCCTTCAGTAGATTGGTTGCATACAACATGTAACATTTGTTTTTGACTTCTTTTGAAAGCCTGTAATTTATATATAGATAGAGGAGGAGGAGAACGTAGCACCGTCCGAAGAGATAAAAGTACCCTCCACTGAGCTCATTCTGCAGAGTTATAAGGTGGGCAAAAGGTTATTCCATTGCCCTTTGGTCATTCCTTTTCGCGTTTCACCTCGATCAGAGAGTCTCTAGTTTACCCTCGTCTCATATTGGTGGTGTATACGCTCCCCCCCCCCCTTTCTCTCTCTCTCCACACACACACACACACACACAAATTTACAGGAGCTTACTCGTATATTACCTTTACCTTTAAACAAAAGTAAAATGACGAAACAAAAGGCTGCCTCGGTGATGCTTGAAAGGGCGGCATCCAAAGAATGCCCCTCATTTACCCCTTCCCCCAATCACCACTGGGGAGTTGGTGCCATCAAGACCTCTATACCGACTTGCCTTGGTTCACGGTCTTTTTTTTTTTTTTTTTTTTTTTTTTTTTTTTTTAATTCAACATTCGTGGTCTCTTGTTTAATTTCCATTTTGTCGAACAACACCTCTCTTCTTCTAGCCTCTTGCTATTAACTAAAACTCTGATGTTTGCTCTCAGAAAACTCTACTCTGTTTCCTCCTAGTATCTCTATCTTCAATTTTCAGCCAAGTGTGGATGCACAACGATGTTGTCTGTTCTAGTGTCTCTAATTTGGAGTCTTTTGAATTCTCTAATTTATGGCTTAAACTTTCTTGCAACTCTACAGCTAATGTTATTTGTTCTCTTTACTTAATTCCTAACTCTATAGACTATAAAAAATTCTTCGACTATCTTAACTCCAAAATAAAACCCATTCTTTCTTCTTTCTCTGAAATCATCATTTTAGGTGATTTCAATGTTCACCACCGCCAATTGCTTTCATCTAGTTCTCATGATCCAGCTGTGGTGAATTCGCTTACCACTTTTCTATTCAGAACAAACTTGAGCAGTTAGTGCATCTCCCTACCCGTATCCCTGAACGCCTTGGTGATGAACTCAACATACTTTATCTTTTCCTAACTTATCCTTCTCCTTACACTGTTAAACTTTTTCCTCCCTTGGGTTTATACGATAACATTTTCTCTGTATCTTGTCCTTTCTTTTCAAGTCTTACGCAAGAACGATCCCCGGCTTCGGCGAGGAGCTAGACGTTTCTGGCATTTCGGTACAACTAAATGCTCCGACTTGCGATTATACTATCTGATTTCCCATGGATGATTACTATTTCCGTGGGACAGGTTCATATATATATATATATATATATATATATATATATATATATATATATATATATATATATATATATATATATATATATATATATATATATATATATATATATATATATGAACCTGTCCCACGGAAATAGTAATCATCCATGGGAAATCAGATAGTATAATCGCAAGTCGGAGCATTTAGTTGTTACCGAAATGCCAGAAACGTCTAGCTCCTCGCCGAAGCCGGGGATCGTTCTTGCGTAAGACTTGAAAAGAAAGGACAAGATACAGAGAAAATGTTATCGTATAAACCCAAGGGAGGAAAAAGTTTAACAGTGTAAGGAGAAGGATAAGAAGTTAGGAAAAGATAAAGTGTGTTGAGTATGTTGATATATATATATATATATATATATATATATATATATATATATATATATATATATATATATATATATATATATATATATATATATATATATATATATATATATATATATATATATATATATATATATATATATATATATATATTAGTGATGGCATACGCATTCGTAAAATTAACATCTGCATTCGCATTTTTGAAAATTCAACATCTGATCCGCATCCGCACTTGACAAACATTCTGTATCCGCATCATCAAATAAGAAAATATGACATCTGATCCATCATATATATATATATATATATATATATATATATATATATATATATATATATATATATATATATATATATATATATATATATATATATATATATATATATATATATATATATATATATATATATATATATATATATATATATATACAGTGACGGCTTGTCTATATGGGGCTCCAGGGCTGCAGCCCCTCCAAATTAAAAATACCAGGCATATGATGTTGATATAAATATACATTTTTTGTCAGAGAAAAGTGATTTAAATTCATTTTTTTTAACAAATATAAATATATACGTAAAAAGTATATATCAATAAAGAAAATAAGAATTAAAGTATTTTGCAACTGCAAATTTTGGGTACGATATTTTTTTCACACATTGCAATTACATAAAATATGGGCTCTAAAATCTCAGTCCTAAATTAGGCCAACTTATTAGTTCTTAAATAATAAGACAGATGTGGCAACTTACGAAAAAAAGAATGACAAATTGCAATAGCAGTTTTTATCAAGTTGCTAGTTTGTCTTCCTAATATTTTTTGGCAACTTGGATATTAGTTACGAATATTTAAATTATTTGAAAGTTGCTAGTTCTGCCCTTTTACGTACAGTTCATGAAGAATATAAACAGACTAAAAGTTTTTTATAGTACTATTATGTTGAGAGTGGTTGTTTTTTTTTCTTGTGGAAGAAAAATTACCGGATTTATGTTTTTTTCTTTCTTCGATATATATATATATATATATATATATATATATATATATATATATATATATATATATATATATATATATATATATATATATATATATATATATATATATATATATATATATATATATATATATATATATATATATATATATATATATATATATATATATATATATATATATATATATATATATATATATATATATATATATATATATATATATATATATATATATATATATATATATATATATATATATATATATATATATATATATATATATATGGCCAGACTTAACTTCTACATACTTAAATATTTAAAATACTACTGAACCTACGTTAAAAAGGATTATATTTTTGTAATCCTTGTCGAATTTTAGGTAAGAAAAATTAGGAAATAAAAAATAAATTCTTATAATAATTTTATTACGTAGGTAAATTTTACATTTTATAGCGCTGATAAGAATCGTACGTCTGGCAATGTCATTTTTAAATTTTTTTTTCGAAATTGGAAAAAAAGGGGAAATACCCCAAATCGTCGACAGGAAAAGTAGTCGACAGTATCATCATCACTCACGGGTCTGGGTATACGGTGGGCAGAGCCCCTTCGTAGAGAAATGTTCGGTATAGAACCAAAATTAAGTTTGTTAGTTCATCAATTGTCGTACAAAAACATTTTTTTAAAAAATTTATTTTCAAATATTTTATAATTTTCTCACCCAAAATTCGACAAAGATTCCAAAAATGTTTTCCTTTTTTACGTAGATTCAGTAGTTTTGAAATATGTAAGTATGTAGAAGTGAAGGCTGGCATAATATATATATATATATATATATATATATATATATATATATATATATATATATATATATATATATATATATATATATATATATATATATATATATATATATATATATATATATATATATATATATTGTAGCCGCAGAGCTTCCCGCACTCTACTATATTTTTATACTGTGGTTTTTTTACTCTTCTTTTTTATATTTGCGGACTAGGCTATTAGATACCGCCTTTTTCTACCGACTTCTTCTTTGTGCGATCAGCGTGTATATTTCATATTTTCGTTACAACTGTAAACAACTTCGCCTGTTGCAACATCAACTAGTGTTTATCAGACATTACAGTGTATCATACATTTACCACTAATATTGCACCTCAAGCAATATTTTGTTTACCAGCACAGGTGAGAATTAGGTTCTAAATAGCCATAGTTGACATCTTGTTATTTTCTTGTTTTGTTAGTATTGTCCATTGCAAAGGATTTTAGTTTGCATTCCTTTTGTTTATATCCTTCTTCTTACCTGCACATTGTTCTTCAGGGTATCCTTACCACATCAGAAGGTGCTGCTTGAATATATATACTGCAGGACAAATACCAGTCATCAGTGAAGTCTGCTTCCTTCTCTGGGTATTACCAGGCTGACACTAGGTATTATTTTATATCTTTATTTTTATTATTATTATTATTATTATTTATTATTATTATTATTATTATTATTATTATATATATATATATTATATATATATATATATATATATATATATATATATATATATATATATATATATATATATTTGTCAAATTACTCTCCATTTTTATATATTTTAATATTTGCATTTGTTTCATGTGAATGACCACAATGCAGATCCTTGATGCTATTGTGGGATATTGTTAGGGATGTGTGTTGTGATATTCATATGGACACATATTTATTTTTGCCTATCATATTTCAGATAGGGTTTTTGTTTTTTGTCATTGTCATGCTTCTGTTCTTGTTGAACATCCAGAGTCATTATTTTTGTGTATAAAAATTAAGAAAACCATCCAGCCTTCATTATTTCTCCTATGCCTACCATCTAAGCAACTTCAACCATAAACCACCAACCATAATATATATAACATTATTTATATAAATGCAAAGAATTCATATGAAAGCAAGGAAAAGTTTTGTTCTGTAAATTTATAGCACACAATAGAGTCAATTGTATTACGTGCACACATCGTACGTAAAGAGGATACGCCACTGATATATATATATATATATATATATATATATATATATATATATATATATATATATATATATATATATATATATATATATATATATATATATATATATATATATATATATATATATATATATATATATATATATATATATATATATATATTATAGATGAACTCTGTTAAATATTTACAAGACATAAAATTTTCTCAGTTAACAATCAATGAGAAAATAAATATTAAA
>SEYY01000516.1:365000-382500 GCA_009176605.1 Armadillidium nasatum | reverse complement strand
TTTGTGAGGAACGCTTTTCTTGTGATCTCTTTTTTTTCTTCTCTCTGACTCTTGGTTCGCTGCTATACTTTATTAAGGTAAATCTATTATTGTGGTTCTAGACATATTAAAAGGTTTCGACAGAGTATGGCATAAAACTTTCATTTCCTTCTTTCGTCATCTATCCATCTCTCTGAGATATTGCTTCCAGTCGTTCTATAAAAGCTGTCGTAGAAAGCCACTGATCCTTTAAATCTTTTTATTAATAATGATTATCCTCAGGGATCTCTTCTATCCTCAACTTTTTTCATGCCTTTCATTATTGGACTTTTCTATACTGTTTCATAACTAATCCATTCCTATGCTGATGACTCTACCCTTCAGACCACCATATTAATTATTGTTGGAAGAGTAGCTCTGGAACAGCTATCTTCTCATCTTTCTTGGATGTCTTATTAGGGCAAAATAACGTAGTTGTCTGCCATGCCTCAAAATCTCAGTTCTTTCATCTTTTTAGGCGACATAATATTCCAAACAAACAACTTTAATGTCTTATACCAGGGTTGGGGATTTAAAAAAAAAATTATGTATATGAATTAAATTAAAAAAATCATGGTTTTTTATTTTATTTTTTAATTTACATCATTTTTTATTAGTAGGCTTATTCTCCTAAGTAATTATTAATAACTAAATATAGCAAATAAGTAAATATAACCAGTTAATTAGCTTAATTAGGTAGATTATTTTAATTATATTTTTTCTAAAAGTACAAGCTATTTAATTTTTTTTTCTTTTCTTTTTATGAAAACGACGAAAATACGACAGACAACCAATTCAATGTATTTAAATTTTAATGAAGACAAGTAAACTATATTATATCATTATTTTTAAGAATATTTTATGGTTCTGTGTTATTATTTAATTTTTATTATTATATTGTTAAGATAAATATTAAAATAAAAAATATTTATTTTTAGCGTTGTAACTCTCAACACTTAAATTTTGAAGAAAAATAAAACATTAATTTCTATAATTAGAAAATAAGTAAAGAGAGACAGTTAAAGCTTTGAACAGAATATATATGTAAGTGAATGGGTGGAATTAAATTAATTATTAAAAAAAAATTATCTTGGGGAAAAAAAAAAAGATTTTGTGGTAGATTGCCTGAATGCTGACATGACACATTTCAACCCTAAAGTTTTTTATTCTCTTTGGTCTTTTTTTTTTTTTTTTTTCTACATCATTCTATGCAACAAATTAACTATAATAAACTTTTGAATAAGTTTATATTTATAGATACTAGATATCTTATATTTATTTTTTTATTTTTAATTAAATGAAATTTGTGGCTAATAAGAGTTGTTGCGTCACGATCTTGCTCGTACAGCTTGCAAAAAATATAAATAAATAAATAAATGAAAAGATAATTGTTAAATTCGAAAAAAAAATTTCTACTGAAATTTTAAAATGAATAAATTTTATATAACTCACCCGCCTTTTAAAGTAAATATGTGAAGACAGAATTCAAAATTAAAAAATGTTGCACGTTTCAATAATTTAGCAAAAAATATCGGTAGACATTGGAATTTTCCCCCAGCTCGATAAAATGTTTAAATTTATATTAATTTTAATTAATTTTCTTTTTTCTAAGTTCTGTTATGATATTCTGAACTTTAAAAATATGAAGACGGGAACATTATTTAAAAAAAATAAATAAAAAAATATCGTAAAAAAAATCAACTTATTTATTTAATTTGATTTTTATTATGCCATCCTTGCTTTAAACACACACAACTCAAATCTTCATCTGTTCTTGTTTTTTTTTTTTTTGTATTTTAACCTCGTGGTCTTTCTTGGAAGGATAATATTAGTTCACTTTCTAAACAAGTTTCTAAGAGGTTGGGTGTACTGAGGTCCCTTTGAAATTTCTTCACGTCATGATTCAACCATCTCGGGTGGTTTCTCTCACACAGTCACACAGTTCTCGCTGAAAAGGTTGAATCTAGGGATTTTCGTTTTATTAGCTATTCTGTTCTTACTAACTCTCTTGTCTCTTTCTACCCGTTGAATTATTATGCCATTCTCTATACAATCGTTATTACAACGAACAACTCTCTTCTGAACAGTATTATATATATATATATATATATATATATATATATATATATATATATATATATATATATATATATATATATATATATATATATATATATATATATATATATATATATATATATATATATATATATATATATATATATATATATATATATATATATATATATATATATATATATATATATATATATATATATATATATATATATATATATATATATATATATATATATATATATATATATATATATATATATATATATATATATATATATATATATATATATATATATATATATATATATATATATATATATATATATATATATATATATATATGGTAGCTTGGTGAGCCAAATTCCGTCAAAACCAAATATCTTTAGTTAATTAACTTTTAATATTAAATAATTAATATAACGTCTATGTAACATCTTACGTTTGGCAGTCGACCGAGGAAGAATTAGTCACACAGAATGGTACTCTCTTTGCCTCCACTCTACATTGTGACTCTACCGTGTTGCCTCCTTCTCTTCTCGCTCGATCGTCATTTCATTAAGACGTGCAATAACACTGCTCATAATTTCAATCTTGTCATTATTAAAATTATAACGCTTAATAAAATTGTGCAACCTTCAAGTTTTAACTTCACCATCAACAAGAAAACAAGCGTTATATTATATATATATATATATATATTATATATATATATATATATATATATATTATATATATATATATATATATATATATATATATATATATATATATATATATATATATGATGGCATCCGCATCCGCATCCGCTGAGCATCCTTATACTCGTCCAATCCCGGGCCAGCTAATGCAGGTGTTGTTTTGTGAAAGCCATCCCTGCTCTTCGATGCTCCATGGTGAGCGGGGGCCTTCTTGCCGGACACCGTGGGTGATATCCATGTTCCGCGACGAGATGTCGAATGGTATTCGCGCTAACAAGGGTCTGATGGATCACTTGCTGCTCGACACGATGAGCAGGATGGTCGTGTGGTGTTGCATGTCGATCGCGAGCTTCCATTAACCGTTGTTGCCAGTGCCCTACCTTGGCCAGGCTGCCAGGTGTGATCATATGTCAACTTGTACCTCTGTATGAACCTTCCGATGGTTGTATGGGAGACCCCGAACCGTTGACCCAGTTGGCGTTGGCCGTACCCTTTAGCTGCTAGTGTTGTGATTGCTACATAGTCGTCGCGTGTCAAACTCCGGCGTAACCTCTCCACATTACTTGCACAAACATTAAAGGTTGAATACTCTCGATACCCGGCATACCCGTGAGTTCACCTTTCCTACCACGTCTCTCACGGAATTTGTCTGGTTTGCCCTTTTACAGCGTTTCGTCGATATCACCCACCGATGCTAAACTGCATTATTTGGGTGGGTACGGGCACACACCTCCACACACAGGCACTCCCATTACCCTACAATGTCGTCGGGACCTCACAACTGATAAATTGTAGATGGTGCGTTAATTTTGCTCATATTAATATATATATATATATATATATATATATATATATATATATATATATATATATATATATATATATATATATATATATATATATATATATATATATATATATATATATATATATATATATATATAAGGAGTAGGAGGAGGGATGTCAGAATCGAGCAGGGTGGAATTAGATGAGAAAAGGAGGCCGAAGAGATTAGCCTTTTCAGAGGGAGTATTTGCAATAGATCCATCAGAGCGAATAAGAGGAGGAAAGGCATATTTACAGAAGTTATTAGAGATATTTTTGACAAGAGGCCAGAAATTTTTATCAGTAGGAGAGCCATGGAGGTCAGCGCACTTCCTTTTTATGAAAGCACGCTTAGACCGTCGAAGAACATCCCTGCAACGATTCCGAGCTGAATGAAAATTAGCAAGAGTGATAGGAGAAGGAGAGTTTTTCCATTCACGATAAACATTGTCTCTCTCCCGAAGGACAAGAGAACAATTGCCATCGAACCATGGATTTTGAGGAGAAAAAGATTTAGTTGAAGATGGAATGAATCTGCCCATTACATCAAGGATCACTGCCCTTACCTTTTCAGCAGATACAGAAGCATCCCCAGAGATAAAGCAACATTCACTCCAATCATAGTTAGCAAAGAAGCGGCGGATTGCCCCCCAATTAGCCAGATTAAAATGCCAGAAAGTACGTTTAGGGCATGGTGGAGCTGTTGGAGAGAAAGCATTATAACTAAGAGCTATGAGATTATGGTCAGAGTTACCAATAGGAGGGAAAATGGTGTATTTATAATTAGAAGGAGTAGTGGTGAAGCATAAATCAAGTGTATTCAAGAATTGGTTAGGACGATCTGGAATGTGTGTGGGTTCCCTAATCAGCTGCTCCAGATCGTTGAGAATGCTGAATGATTTGGCCTCCCTCCCACCTGAATCTGTATGAGAGGAGCCCAACCATTCAGTGTGATGTACGTTGAAATCCCCTAAATAAAGGACTTCAGCATTTGGATGAGAAGAAGTAACAGTCTCGTGAGAAGTAGTAAGATATTGAAAAAAAAAACTGGAAAATCTGTTCCGTTAGGGGAGCAGTAGCAGAAACACAAGATAATTGTAGTAGTAGGAAGACAGATTTTAAGCCATAAAATATCGAAATTAGGAAATTCTAGATTTACAAGACGTGTCATATATATATATATATATATATATATATATATATATATATATATATATATATATATATATATATATATATATATATATATATATATATATATATATATATATATATATATATATATAAAATACAAAAATTTATTAAAAATCTTTCATTTCCAAAACTGATTATTTGTGTAAACGCTAATTCCCACTATATTGTGTTCCATACGGCTTAAAATCTATGAATCTTATATAATTTAATTATAAATTAATTATAATTACATTCAAAGCATCTCAATAAACGAAATATTTAAAATTTATATAAAAAAATTAAAACTTTTTTAATTTCGGGAACTAATGGGTTAAGGGCGCTACCACACGAACGTAAAGACAGTCGCTGATTAAGGGCAGGCTTATATGAGCCCTATTATGTACATTTTGTTAGCATTGCAATTAATAGATTTTAGAATCAGTCGTTAACATACTGTAGTGTCGTCCTATCGGGGCTGAGTCCCCGCAAGATTTAAAATAATTTGAAACTGAATTCATAAATGTTATGCCGTTCTCAACAAGCTACTGACTTTACGTTAAGCGTGAACGCTTCCTAAATGGGAAGGAGAGTTTAATAATAATAATAATAATAATAATAATAATAATAATAATAATAATAATAATAATAATAATAATTCCGTCGCGCAAACAGACCAAGACTTATCAATGCAAATGCTATTGAATCTATAAAACAATATGGTAATACTCGGGTTCAACTTCGCATTTTGAATTTTTTTTTATTATATCGAAACTACGAAAAAGAAATGATCTGAAATCAATATTTTCAATAATTTGAGGCGCGGAAAAGGATTTTGTACACCAAAAACGCCAAAAAATATTAAAAATGTAATTAACAAAGTGTAATAACTATGATCATTTAACAACACATCGTACGACTTCAATGGCGTATTAGTATTCGACTTTGCACTACCAGGTTGCTGCATCAGCGTCGGAGTGAATTTCACGAAATTGCATTACTATTTCGGAGCTACAAAAAGATAAAAATTATAAAAAAGAGCCGGTATTCATTAGGTTAGGCCTATTTACTGACCGTTAGGCGAATATTTACCCTTTAAGTGCAGATAAGGTTAATTCGAACTAGTTTGTTAGATAACAAACTTGCTCGACTTAACCTAACCTGGACTTAAAGAGTTAATATATGCCTAAAGGTCAGCAAATAGACCTAACCTTTTGTATACCGGCTCTTTCAGCAAGTAAAAATAATGTAAAATATTTTGTTTTAAGTAATTCAATATGCCTGATTTACTTTATTTCATTATATTTCTTCTTCGTAGTTATACGTAGTTATTATTATTATTATATATATATATTATATATATATATATATATATATATATATATATATATATATATATATATATATATATATATATATATATATATATATATATATATATATATATATATTATATATATATATATATATATATATATTATATATATTTTTTTTTTTTTGTTTTTTTTTTTTTTCACATTTTTTTACCTCCGAAATAACTATACAATTTCGTAAAATTCACTCCGACGCTGATGCAGCAACCCGGCATTGCATATCCGAAGAACAATGCATCACGAAAGTCATACTATGTGTTGTTAAATGGTCGTAGTTGTTACTATTTGTTAATTGCATTTTTAATATTTTTTAGTTTTTTTAGTGTACAAAATCGTTTCCGCACCTCAATTTCGTCTTCGTACTCTCAATATTTTAAGAAAAAATGCTCAGTTGGACCCGAGTGTTACCAATCATTTAACAAAATAACTAAAAGACTGCATTATTCAAACGTACACTTCTACTGCAGTGAATTGGAAAATAAATTTACACAAGTTAAAAGTTAATTGTCTGTACCTTTTTATATCGAAGGTATATTCAAGTATTTCACTATATCTTGTGCAATGCAAAGGTTAAAAATAATTTCCTAAAAAATAAAGTTGAACATGAAACTTCGAAAAGGTAATTGAGAATAAAAAAAAAAAAAAAAAAAAAAAAAAAAAAAAAAAAAAAAAAAACTGGAAAACAACCCAACGATTTTATCCAGTGAAAAAAAAGATCATATTTGACTGTAATCCATTTGCGTTGTAGAAGAGGAATGAAGAAAATTTTTCCGATTTGAGTGAACTTGCTCTGCGTTATATAGCTAATTGTTACCCAGGCAATGTTCCGATTTTATTTAGTGGCGAAGTGAAGTTCACAATAAAAAAAACCAATAGTCTTAATAATAAAAATGCAGGGAAAAATTTCTTCTTAAAATGTAACCTATCATTAATTTATAAGGTTTAAATGTTAAACGAACTGATTTATAACGTTTATTCATAAATGGATAGATACTAGGAATAGCATTTGGTAAGATACTTGCTGATTTGGACCCTTCTTCCACATCCTGGTGACGTATTCAAACGGTGAAAAAATTTCTCTTCTTTCTCACATAATTATATATGAGAAATAGTATAGCAAATGCTTAATTCAAAATACCATATATATATATATATATATATATATATATATATATATATATATATATATATATATATATATATATATATATATATATATATATATATATATATATATATATATATATATATATATATATATATATATATATATATATATATATATATATTTATTATATATTATATTTATTTTTTATATTTTTTATTATTTATTTATTTTATATATTTATATATTATATATTATATATATATATATATATATATATATATATATATATATATATATATATATATATATATATATATATATATATATATATATATATATATATATATATATATATATATATATATATAAAACAAAGTGAAGTATTTCAACATAAAATATTACCTTTAATTGAAAAGGAAGGATTGATAACTGAGCTAACTGATGTAAATTTTGGAACTTTCCTCTCAGAACAATTAAACGAAAAAAAAAAACCTTATAACCCACAAATAAATTCTATATCAATCTTATATAAAAGGTAAATTTCGAACTAACAATTTGTTGGCTAAATCACTTTTAATTTTTTACCTTTAGATTGAATATAGAAAAACTAAATTTGAGCATTTAGTGAGAGATTGAATAGGAGATATTATTGATTTGTTTTTATGCTTTAACATTTATTCCACCTAAAAGTCTTGAGATTTTTTCGTCATTTCTTAAAATAATGGCTTTGATGGCTGATATTCTGTCGTGCTGGTCGTAAATGGCTGACTCCATCTCTTGAAGCTGCGTTTTCAGAGGTTCTAATTGTTGGTCTGTCAAACTTTGCTCTGCATTTAAATTTTGAGACAAAGTTTTGTTTTCTTTTCTCCAGTTTTCTAATTCCTTTTGCATTGAATCAAAATCTTCTTGTAAATAATCTAACATTTTCGCTGAAATTAAAAAGGAAATTTTTTTATTAGTTTTCTTGCGATTGCAAAATTTAACTTACTCCTTTTTTTCGTTTTTATTCTTAATGTATATTTCAACTAGGTTTTCAGTTGATCTTACCTAAAGGATTAACTGATCTTGTTAAGGCCTGGATTGAGCTTGTAAGTTTTTCAACGTCCTTTTGAATAAGTTCTTTTTCTTTTTTCCTTCCTACGTCCCCTCCAAAGGCTTGTTCCTAGAAATAGAGAAAGGAAAACAAATTCAAGAAAGTTTGTTCGATAATTCGCAGTAAGGCAATGAGCAAAAGATAACTTTGGCCCAATTTTACTTACTAAAGGTACTCTTCTATGACCTGGAGTCTCTGGAGAAAATGCCTCCCTCCTGTTATCTTCTAATTCTTTTTTTGTTTCTAATATTTGTGCTACGAGGATGCCCTTTGCATCTTGGTCCCCTTCAAGCAATTCCTGTTTATCTTTTTCTAAACTAGGATCTTTTGAGTGTTCAACGTTGTGTTCCTGAAAATAAAGAAACCGTGATTACCTCTAATGACTAACAGTTCTGCATTAGTGTTAATGAAAAAGCAGAAAATTTTTACAATTCCCTTACATTTTCTTCATCAAGTATAGGTCTGCTAGTTCCAACAGTAAAATTATCGTCATCGTCGTCTAGGTTTTCATTATTTTGATCAGAATCTAAAATAACATTTGGTACTGGTTTTCCTGTTGGAGGTCTGTGATATATATATATATATATATATATATATATATATATATATATATATATATATATATATATATATATATATATATATATATATATATATATATATATATATATATATATATATATATATATTTACAGTAGAAACTGCTATCTAATTTAAACAAAAGTTCGATAAAATACTATTATCCGTACCGATTTACCCTCTAAAAAATCGAGACGGGTGGTCACCTTAGTTTAATGGTATCTCCTTATTGCTAATACGACAATAAATTGGTCATTAAAAACAAAATTTACTGAAAATAAATTCTTATCAAAATGTATCTTATTTTTTGCTGTCGAAATATTATGAATTACTTTACGCAAAAGAACTGTTAACAAATAAAAGGAAAAATCGGATTTCAAGTTTTCCTTTTTTATATATTTTATCTCGAAGTTGTTTTCAAATTACCATTAAAGTTTGTCCACCCAGAAAAGAAATTCCTTATTGCATCATTTTGCTTTTAAGTTACACAGTTTTCAAGACTCATACAAACTAAAATCTTCTCCATAAAATTATTCAGGGCAGAATTATTGGTTATATTTAGTTAAGATGTAAAGTAAAATTTCATAATGCTTGAAATAAAAATTTTAATATATAAATGCACAGTTAATTTCGAATCTTTTTTTTGGACAGATAAAATGTTTTAATATAATATGAGAAATTAGTCTTGAAATGTGATGATGCTTACCTTGGAAGTTCTTCTGGAATTTCTCTTCGTTCTCTGGCTTTGGGTGGAGGAGGTCGAGCGCTTGGAGGTCGTGCTGATTTCCTTCCTGTTCTTGGTCGGATTGACATTCCCGTTTTCGGTCTTTCAGGAGGTTCATCTATTTTACTAACAAAATTAACATTAAAATTTTTTTCATTTTTCTTTCTTATCAACATAGTTTTATGGTGACAATAATAATAACTAAAAGATTACTTTCACTACTCCATTCAACATACAAAGTACATACTTTTCCATTTGATTACCAATGGGACTAGATGTTCCTTCTTCTTCTTCTTGCAAATCAGGGTGATAGGCCTTTAAAGGAGGAGGTCTTGGTCCAGGAGTTGGAGGAATGGGAACAGGAGGTGAACGAGCCTTCATTTCCGCTGTATTTGGCAGTGATTCTCCTTTACCAGAAACTTTTGGGGACTCCAGTGATCCAACTCCAGAATCCACTGGATCATTTGAAATAGTTCCGTTTAAAAACTCGCCATTTACTCTCTCGGGATCTAGTTAGTCCATATATATATATATATATATATATATATATATATATATATATATATATATATATATATATATATATATATATATATATATATATATATATATATATATATATATATATATATATATATATATATATATATATATATTTTATACAATGCACCTTATCCCGCTTGATGCAGGGTAGTGTCGATTGCAGAAATTTTGCATTCCTGCAATCGTACGTGGGAAGAAATCCAAGTTGAAAAGGTTCCCAGCCTTTAAAACCATGCGAAGAACTATTCTTCATCTGACTCGACTGCGACGAAATCATCATTCATTACTGACCAGAAGTTACTACTAACTAAATTTTTTTTCCTTTTAATATTTAATTTTCCATTAATTATCGAAAGTACTTTGCCTCGAAAGATATGTTGCTTCACAAAATTTTTATTGAATTTCTTTTAATTAATTTACTGTTTAAAAATACTGAAATATTATAACGAAATATTAAATTTTCATTTCATTTTACCTATGGTCAGTATCATTCTTCAAGAATAATTACACAAACAAACTGCAACTTCAGGGAGAAGATCTTGAAGCTCCAGATCCAATAGCCTTCTCTTCTCTTCTCTCCTCTCCTCCTCTACTCCTCTCTTCTCTTCTCTTCTCTTCTCTTCTCTTCTGACTCCCTTGTGATGTTTCTAACTTTTCTTCTTCCCATCTGTTTCCAAGCACATCCTCTCTCGACGGCAGCCGAATCATATATATATATATATATATATATATATATATATATATATATATATATATATATATATATATATATATATATATATATATATATATATATATATATATATATATATATATATATATATACGAAGTAATTAACCCTGATTTAGACACGATCTTTTCTTCAAAATTTAGATCATAAAGTGATTATGAATAAAATACTAAAAAGTAAAAGAATTAAAACGAGAGTAACAAAAGCTAAAACCGAAGGAAAACATTATTACTATTTAAAAAACCCGAGCTTTCGACTCCAGCATCCGGGAGTCCTTACTCAAGGGAATCGCTTGAATAAGGACTCCCGGATGCTGGAGTCGAAAGCTTGGGTTTTTTAAATAGTAATAATGTTTTCCTTCGGTTTTAGCTTTTGTTACTCTCGTTTTAATTCTTTTACTTTTTAGTATTTTATTCATAATCACTTTATGATCTAAATTTTGAAGAAAAGATTCGTGTCTAAATCAGGGTTAATTACTTCGTAAATATTTATATAGTGGTGTGTATTAATAACTATTATATATATATATATATATATATATATATATATATATATATATATATATATATATATATATATATATATATATATATATATATATATATATATATATATATATATATATATATATATATATATATATATATATATATATATATATATATATATATATATATATATATATATATATATATATATATATATATATATATATATATATAAGAAACTGCAATAATATAAATTCTTGATAGATTGAAATTTTCAAAGTTCCTATATTATTTTGAAGAAAGCCAAAAAAAGTTTTTGACATTTAAGTTTTTAAAACGTTTTCTCATAAGTACAGAAATTAGTTTTTAAAATTAAAATAAACTACCAAATTTTTAAAGTAAGGATATTAAAAATAAGGGAAAAAATAGCTTAAAAAATAAAAAAAATTGAAATACAAAAAAAAAAATGATAAGTAAAAAAGAAATTCATGTTTAAAAAAAAAAAAAAAAAAAAAAAAAAAAAAAAAAAAAAAAAAAAAATTACCACCGGTAAAGAAGCTTCATATGTAAGCATAAATTGAATAATAGTTTTCAAAAATGAATTTTGAAAACTGGGGAAATATTTAATAATACTTAATGGTTGCTCTAATTATGTTTTAAAAAATTTTAAAGATGTTTTCCGAGAACTTGTACTACCCAGTCTGAGAGAGGAGTTCTTTTGAGGAGACAGAAATTTATGAGTTTTTCGTACTTTGGAGGCTATTCATTTCCACTCATTTCACTAATTAAACATATTTAAAACTACCACTTCTGCTTTTCAAAAACCATACTACCTTACAATCATTTTTTAATTTCTTTAAAAATATATATATATATATATATATATATATATATATATATATATATATATATATATATATATATATATATATATATATATATATATATATATATATATATATATATATATATATATATATTTCGAAAACGTTGTTAATTATAAATTTATAAACTTTTTAATTTTATTTAATTTAAATTTTTTTTTTTTTTTTTTTTTATTTAATTTTACTTTAGTGAAAATAAAAATTAAAAATAAAATAATCTATATATATATATATATATATATATATATATATATATATATATATATATATATATATATATATATATATATATATATATATATATATATATATATATATATATATATATATATTACTTGCATGCATATACCTTCTCTATTTAAGAGCCTAAATTTGATCCATTTTAAAATTTTTCCTTTCGATTTTCGTTGGAGAAGTCTTTCCTATGTATATATATATACATATATATAGAATACAAAGTCTAATGATAGTACATTTGAAAATTTGTTTTTCTTTACCTTTCATCCTTCTGAATTTACAAATCTTTAGCATTTAAATTCCAAAAAAATAAAAATTAATTCTGAGGTGATTTTTTTTTTTATTTTATTTAAAAAATCAGCTATAAACAATATTTAGGAGGAGCAGTAGCCTTTTAGCCTATAGAAGAACATGACAATGTCATACGTTTTGATAGACTTATATGTTTCGGAGAGAGGAAAAAATTCTTATTTCGGAATTCCAAACATGGATTACTGGAGTCCTTATGCTCAGTCTGGGAACTATCACATGCTCATAGAAAGATCGTTGATGATTGATGGGATTGAATCCAACTGCAAATGCCGTAGTTCATGACATATTGAAAAATACTATGACATACTCGAAGAAAGTGATGCGACGAGCAAAACTTGCTATCGCAGCAGCTAGCGGAGCTGTAACAAAGTTGAGAATTAAAGCTGCTTTGTGATTGTCGATCTAACCTAAATTTACTGGTTCCACTAAAAAATGTTTCACACATTGAAAAAGCAGATTGCCTCACTAAGAAATGGTCTGAGAATATCCTAATAGATTTAGAACCCTATTGTGGCTTTTAAAAAGGTGTCACATGAAAGGACAGCTAAGACGATGAGAATATCGAGAAATGCATGATTATTAGACAGGCGTCTTTGTATTCAGACAGGTGAAGAATATGTTCAAGCCTCACCAAATCTGTATTAAAATTTTGAATATGTTCTAAAATAAAACTCTTGACTGGACTCCTTACATGATACGGAAGTGTTAAGTCAGATACTATGTCAAAAATATAGGAAAAGTTGAAAGTAACTCTCTCTGTTGAAATGTTGTCAAAGACGACATATCATATTCTCCGCAAATGCGAAGCGAAGGTTTTCAAATATGTTAGGCAAAGGCAAAGAGCCATACTAAAGCCAACAAAGTTAAAAATGTTTTTCCTAAACCAAAACTCAGGTTGAATGTGTAGAGAACGTGAAAATCTTAAATAGTGCAAGGCATGTTACAAAAAAATATTTTAGTCCGAATGACGATACGGGTCTAGATGCTGTCACTTTAACTATCTAATGTATGCATCACATACGTGTTGTGATTTCGGTCACTTAGTTCTTGAAAGACTGGAATTTAGGATTTTTGTTTAATCTACTTTCCTGCTCAGACTCCTAACAATCCCTTTCTGTTTGTCTAACTATTTCCTCAATCATGTTTTAAACTTTAAAAATTACGTAAAGTCAAATATGGGAAACTTGAGACCCTCTTTATTCTCCGTCCGAATTAAAGTCTCTAATCGCATACTTCCTCCTTTGAAGGTGGCTCTTATCATTATTTGCCTGTTCACCTCTCTGACCGTAAACATTACAGCTATGTTCAATTTACATCTGCCCAACTGGAAAAATCTCGAAGAATCTTCCTTCCTTTATTTTTCATTTTCTTTTGATTTACATTCAAATAACGAATAACGACGAATCGTGTCGGCCTAAATTAAGTTTTTCCATTTAATTTCCACAAACTTTCATCGATTACATGTAGGCATCCGGCCTTTTCCCAATATATATATATATATATATATATATATATATATATATATATATATATATATATATATATATATATATATATATATATATATATATATATATATATATATATATATATATATATCGTTTAATGGTGTGTGTAAGTGTATATGGGAAAATTTGCGAATGTGAATGGGAAAGTGAAAAATTGACAGGAAACATTAAAAAAATACAGAGAATTTGAATGATTTTTGTGCTTAACATATATATATATATATATATATATATATATATATATTATATATATATATATATATATATATATATATATATATATATATATATATATCAGTCTCCGCTGATAAGGTGGGGGCTGTAATCGTTGATGGGATGAGCAGGTTCATTCCTTCTTCAACTAAATCTTTTTCTCCTCAAAATCCATGGTTCGATCGCGCCTGCTCTCTTGCCATTCAGGCTAGAGACATCGCGTATCGAGAGTGGAAAAAACTCTCCTTCTCCTATCACTCTTGCTAATTTTTATTCTGCTCGGAATCGTTGCAGGGATATTCTTCGACGAGCAAAGCAGGCTTTCACTAAAAGAAGGTGTGCTGAGCTCCTAAACTCTCCTACTGATAAATCTTTCTGTCCTCTTGCCAAAAAGATCTCTAACAACTTCTGTAAATCTTCCTTTCCTCCTCTTATTCGCTCTGATGGCTCTGTTGCTAACACTCCAACTGAAAAGGCTAATCTCTTCGGCCTCCTATTCTCCTCTAATTCAACCCTGGACGACTCCGGCAACCCTCCTCCTACTTCTTCTCCTCTCAGAGATCCCATGACTTTACCTGTGATTACATTTGATCAGGTGCATGGGCTTCTGAAATCTATGAACGTAAGGAAGGCAAGCGGCCCGGATGGCATTCCTCCCCGAGTTTTAAGGGAGTGTGCTTCTGAGCTTGCTCCTCCCCTCGTTCAACTCTACTCTCTATGCCTCAATACTAATACTTTTCCTCAGTGTTGGAAGCACGCATTGGTCCAGCCTATTCCGAAAAAGGGTAGCCGCTCTGATCCTTCTAACTATCGCCCTATAGCTCTCACTTGTATTCTGTCTAAGATCTTTGAAACCCTTCTCAACTCTCACTTCTTGGATCATCTGGAATCTCATTCCCTTCTTTCTGATCATCAGTATGGCTTTCGACGTTCGAGGTCTACTGGTGATATACTTTCCTATCTCACAGATTTATGGTCTTCTGCCCTTAGGGACCATGGGGAGACTTGTGTGGTGGCGCTTGCTTGACATATCTAAGGCATTTGACCGGGTATGGTATGTGTCACTGCTTTCCAAGCTCCCCTCCTTTGGGTTTCCTCCTTCTCTTTGCTTACTTATGTCTAGCTTTCTTTCTAATCGTTCCATTTCAGCTGTTGTTGATGGAGCGACTTCTTCCTTTCCTATCAATAGTGGTGTTCCTCAGGGTTCTGTCCTATCTCCTACTCTATTCTTACTTCAAATCTGCTCCTTCCTTTGCATCTAGAGTTGCCTCTCGTCTTCATCTTTCCGATTCCATTCTTGCTGATCTGGATAGAATTTCCCAGTGGGGTCGTCTCAACCTTGTGAAATTCAACTCTTTAAAAACTCAACTTCTAGAAACCTCCCTCTCAAAGACACCTCCTAACTTTTCTATTTCTTTCGACGGTTCTCCCATCTCTCCTGTTGACAATATAAATATTCTTGGCCTTAACATAAACAAAAAAATGTCTTGGAAACCTCACATCACAATGGTTGCTCGGGCGGCCTCAAAGAAGCTGGGAGTTCTGTTTAGACTGCGAGAATTTTTTTCTTCCTCGCAGTTACTCCAATTATACAAGGGTCTCATCCGCCCTTGTATAGAGTACTGCTCTCATATCTGGGGTGGCTCAGGCTTCACCCGTCTTTTGGATAGGGTTGAGTCAAAGGCTAAAAGACTTATAAACTGTCCCGCTCTTTCTAATTCTCTTGATTCTTTATCTTTGCGACGTGATGTTGGTGCCTTGTCTCTTTTCTATAGGTACTACAGTGGCAAATGCTCGAGGGAACTATCCACCCGTGTACCTCCCCCTTTACGGCGACCTCGCAGTACAAGGGGTGCAGTGTCCGCGCATCAATTTTGCGTGGACATAGGCAACTCCAGGCTTGTTCGCTGTGGTGCCTCCTTCTTTCCAGCCACCTCTGTTTTGTGGAATTCTCTTCCATCTTCTGTGTTTCCTGCTGAATTTAATCTCCATTCCTTTAAGACCCACGTCTGTGCTCACCTGCGAAATTTGCTTTAGGTGTGGGTTGTGGGTTGTTTTTATCTCTTCTATTGTTCTAGCACCCCCTCCTTGAATAGGGCTATGCCCGTGAGTGGTGGTGATGTGTAAAAAATATATATATATATATATATATATATATATATATATATATATATATATATATATATATATATATATATATATATAATATATATATATATATATATATATATTTATATATAATTTTTTTATTTATATGTTTTTTTTTTCTCTCTTTTCTTTTGAGAGAAAATAATATATATATTTATTATTAGTAGTACCTAGATGTAAGCAATATGAGTGGTAAATATTTTAAGATTAATTAACAGAGAAAGAGTAGTATATTTTTTAACTGCTTGATATAAAAGAGGAAAACATTAATGTCTACGAGAATTTAAAAAGCGTTTTTAAAGGAATCATTAATCAAAATATTTGGTCATAGCGTTCCTCCTGTCTTCTCTTCAACATATTTATATGAAGATAAAATTTTGTGTAGTTTTGAAACGTAGACCTTTCCTTCATTTGTTATTTTGTGGAGATGTTTAATTTTTCTTAACGAGTCATAATAAAAACTTGAATGTTTAAAAATAACAGTTGAGTGTATGTTTGACGTTCTTTTAATTAAGAGAATCCTCAAGTTTGAAGCTTTTATTAGAGCTAACTAACACTGTCACTAACGCAAAACGAGCGTGAATGTAAGCTTGCTTTTAATTAACTAAATAAACATATATATATATATATATATATATATATATATATATATATATATATATATATATATATATATATATATATATATATATATATATATATATATATATATATATATATATATATATAATATATTATATATATTAAAAACTATTTTAGTAAATGCAGAT
>SEYY01000516.1:320000-360000 GCA_009176605.1 Armadillidium nasatum | reverse complement strand
TGAGATGTTTCCAAATCTTCCTGTTAAGGATAGATTCGAAAACTTTAGAAAGAACGGAAGTTAAAGAAATGGGACGGTAGTTGGAGGGCTGATAGGGATCCCCCTTCTTCGGCACAGGTTGAATGAGCGCTCGTTTGCAACAAGAAGGAAAGGTCGAAGTAGAAAGGCAAAGGCGAAATAGTTTACCAAGGCAGGGTGCAAGCTCGGAAGCACAAGTTTTGAGAACTACAGGAGGAATACCATCAGGACCGTACGCTTTCTTAGTATTAAGCTCAGAGAGAGCAGAAATAACGTCTTTAGAAGAAATTATAATTTTAGGTATAAATGAGTTGGAGGGGGTTGAAGGAGGAGGAATAGCTCCGGAATCGTCTAAGGTAGAATTAGAGGCAAAAGTTTGAGCGAAGAGTTCAGCTTTAGAAGAAGGAAAAACAGCAGTTGTGCCGTCGGAAGATACTAAAGGAGGGAAAGAGGAAGAAGCAAAGTTAGAGTTGACATTTTTTGCAAAATGCAAGAAAGAGCGTGAGGAAGAGGAACCAGAAAGATTTTTGCATTTTTTACGGAGAAAAGAGTTTTTGGTGTTACGAAGTATAGATTTTGCACGATTCCGGAATGAAATATAAGTTGCATGAGTTTCTGGAGTTTGAAGACGACGGTAATCTCTGAAGGCAGAATCCCTGCGGCGGATAGCACGAGAACAAGCAGAGTTAAACCAAGGTTTGTTGGGTTTAGTAGAAGGGAAAGAGAATGGAATGTACGCCTCCATGCCAGAGTGAATCACCTCAGTAATGCGTTCTGCATACTCCGAGGGACCTCTCCCACGGAAGCAATAATCATTCCATGGGAAATCAAAGAAGTACGACCGCAAGTCAGACCAGCTTGCGGCACCGAAATGCCACAAACGTTTCCTTTCAATAGAAGGGAGTCTTTCCTGCGGAAAACTTGAAGAGATAGAAGAGGATACGGAGATAAGAAGGTGATCGGATGAACCCAGAGGAGGAAAGAGTTTAACAGTATAAGGAGAAGGATTAGAAGTTAGAAAAAGGTCTAGAATGTTGGGTTCATCTCCAAGACGATCAAGGATATGAGTAGGGAGCTGCACCAACTGCTCAAGGTCGTTTTGGATAGCGAAATGGAAGGCACGTTTACCAGCTGTATCATGAGAGCTAGAAGAAAGCCATTGGCGGTGGTGAACATTGAAATCACCTAATATGATGATTTCAGAGAAAGGAGAAGAAGAGAGAATGTGCTCTGTTTTGGAGTTTATATAGTCGAAGAATTTAGGATAGTCAGTAGAATTAGGAGATAAATAAACAGAACAAATGAATTTAGTCGTAGAATGGCAGGAGAGCCAGAGCCACAAGGTGGAAAATTCAGAAGACTCCAAATTAGAGACACGAGAACAAACAAAATCGTTGCGCACGTATGCACAACAACTTGTACATATATAATATATATATATATATATATATATATATATATATATATATATATATATATATATATATATATATATATATATATATATATATATAATATATATATATATATATATATGGAAAGTGTGCAAATCAAAAGAATTTGGGAATTGAGAAGGGAATGTGTTTTGGTTTGAACCACTGAAGTACATGTAAGATTGAGGATAATGATTAAGTCTGGGGTTAGAGAGTTGGAAAGAATGGATCAAACTGAAGAAACGTTAGAAGAGCAGTGGCCATTGTAATAGACTTAGTATAAGGAAAGATATTGCAACGGTACAACGACCAGAAAGAGATTGGAGAGAGTTAGTGAGAACAAAAGAGTTTTAAGGCGAAAAGATCAAAGGCCTAGATTCCACCTTTTCAAGGAGAGGGTGTTAGTGGAATCACCCCAGGTATGTGAATATGCTCCACACAGGGGAGTATACTTTTCTAAGAGGTTGAATGTTCTGAGATACCTTCAGAATCCTTCACTCTATCCCAGTTTCTTACTCTTTACATAAGTGCTGTTTTCCCCTGTTTGGAGTATATACTTCACACATCTAGGATGATTACTATATATATATATATATATATATATATATATATATATATATATATATATATATATATATATATATTATATATATATATATATATATATATATATATATATATATATATATATATATATGTCTACTCTTTTGGGCAAAGGCCAAAGGCCTACTATAATCCACCAGAGTTGGTGAGCATACGAAATCGGGTCGCTAATGGCCGACGTGACCCGATACACGGTGTTTAAAAGTGAACAAGTCAAAGGAAGTTGGGAAAACAGATAAAGGGACTGTTTTCCAGATTTTATCAGTAGAGTACATGAAAGAGTGAGCATAGCGGTTAAGTCTGGGGTCGGAGAGTTGGACAGAGAAAGGATGAGACTGTGAAGAAAGTCGTGTCGCACAAGCCCTTCTCAATGGAGGAGGTATGCGACGTGAAAGTTCAGAAGAGCAATGTCCGTTGTAATAGCGATAGTATAGAGAAAGTGACGCAACAATTCGACGGGCAGAAAGAGATTGGAGAGAGTTAGTAAGAGCGGGAGAGTTGATAAGACGAAAAGCCCTAGACTCCACTTTTTCAAGAAGAGCTGTATGTGTGGAACCACCCTAGATATTAGAGACGTACTCCATACAGGGGCGAACAATATCCTTATACAGATCAAGCAACTGGGGTGGCGTAAAAAAACTACGAAGGCGCCTCAGAACACCCAACCTCTTAGAAGCTTGTTTAGAGAGAGAAGTAATGTGATCTTTCCAAGAAAGATCACGAGAAAAAGAAACACCGAGAATATTGAGAGCAGATGAAGGCTTGAGTTGAGTGTTTTCGAAGAAGATGTCATAGTTGTGTGGAAGATTGTGTCGAGCAGAAAGATGGCGGATAGCGCGAGAACAAGTAGAGTTAAATCAAGGTTTGTTAGGTTTAGTAGAAGGGAAAGAATATGGAATGTACGCCTCCATGCCAGAGAGAATCACCTCAGTTATGCGTTCAGCACACTCCGAGGGATCCCTCCCACAAAAGCAATAATCATTCCATGGGAAATCAGAGAAGTACAACCGCAAGTCAGACCAGCGAGCAGCACCGAAGTGCCACAAACGTCTCCTCGCAGAAGGTGGGGGTCGTTCTTGCGGAAGACCTGAAGAGACAGAACAAGATACGGAGAAAAGAAGGTGATCGGATGAACCCAGAGGAGGAAAGAGTTTAACAGTATAAGGAGAAGGATTAGAAGTAAGGAAAAGATCAAGTATGTTGGGTTCATCACCAATGCAATCAGGGATACGGGTAGGGAGTTGCACCAACTGCTCAAGGTTGTTCTGGATAGAAAAGTTGAAGGCGAGTTCACCGGCTGGATCTTGAAAACTAGATGAAAGCCATTGGCGGTGGTGAACATTGAAATCACCTAAAATGATGATTTCAGAGAAAGGAGAAGAAGATATAATGTGCTCTATTTTGGAGTTTAAATAGTCGAAGAATTTTTTATAGTCAGTGGAATTAGGAGATAAATAAACAACAAATAAATTTAGCAGTAGAATTGCAAGAGAGCTTAAGCCATTAGGTAGAAAATTCAGGAGACTCCAAATTAGAGACACGAGAGCAAATAACATCGTTGCGCACATATGCGCAACAACCGCCTTTGGCTGAAAATTGAGGATAGAGACAGTAGGAGGTAACATAACGTTTGTTGTCAGCACACTCAAGCAACTGAGTTTCAGTTAGAAACAGGAAATGAGGTTTAGAAGAAGAGAGATGGTGTTCGATAAAGGGGAAATTAGAAAAAAGACCGCGAATGTTGCAGAAATAAATGAAGAAAGAAGACCGTGTGCGGAGGCAAGCCGGACGCCGGGTAGTGGCGGGACCATCCCCATCATCGGAGGTCGCCAACTCCCAGGTGATGATGGGGTGAGGGGTGGAGGTTGAGGGGCATTCTTTGGATGCCGCCCCTCGCAGCATCTCCGAGGCAGCTGTAGGTTTCGCCATTATGATTTGTTTTATAAAGGTAATGTAAGAGTAAGCCCTTGTAAAATGTGGGAACGTGTGAAGAATTGGGGTGGAGAGGTAGTAGGAGCATAGACACTCCAGAGTGGGGCGGAGATACACTAGAGACCCCCTGAGAAGGTGAAACGCGAAAAGGAACGAACCAAAGGGCAACGGAGTGAAGCGGAATGGTCTAGCCCATCCTATCACTCCGTGGTACTTGCATCGCTTCGGACGGCGCTACGTCCTCCCCCTTCATCATATATATATAATATATATATATATTATATATATATATATATATATATATATATATATATATATATATATTATATATATATATATATATATATTATATATATATATATATAAATGAATGTCTTTCTCACTCAGATGTTGGCAACCATGAAACGTCATTCTTGACTTCGTGTAGCTTTTCGCAATATTTTTTACTTTTAGTATATATATCTTCAACAACAACTTTTACGAACCCATGATTTCATGTTACCCTATATCTTTCTGTTGACATATTTCTTCCGATAATTTAATTCCAGATGGACACACGAACACAAGAACGCTTTGTTGTTGCTCTCTTATCAAAAAAGTGTCTCAAAAGATGGAGCTGGTTTTGACCTGGTTTTTGATTTCGACATTTTTCACTACAGCAACATTAAAGCTACCTACATGTAACTTCTCTTTTTATTTACCTGTACAAAGTCCTCGTCTTACATTCAAACAGCAATGCTGATCAAACTTTAGGAATGTTTCCGTTTCTCTTTGTTACTGATTTTTTTGTTTTTGAGCAAATTTTTTATTTTTTCTCTACTTCTCCCTTTATTTCATGCTAATTTCTTGCAATCAAAGGTACCTAAATTCCTCATACTGTTTCTTATCCACATTTTTGCCAAAACTTATGTATGTCTTTCGTTTCTTTTTGATGTAGCATAATATTAGGTTTTACTTTATTAAATTTAAGGCCTTGCTTCAGGAAATATGTTAGGAAAACACTTAACTCTAACTTCAAAATTACACATTATTAAAGTACAGTACTCTCTGCACACTATTTATTTGTAATATGAATTTCGATAATTTATTTCTTATTAATTGACTGATTTCTGTCATAAAAATCTCATTTCAAAGGTTTAGTAAATATGGTGGCATTAAAAAACTCCTATAGTGCACTATCATTCTGATTCATCGACTTTTATCTTAACAGCTCTACTTTCTCTCTTCTACATAGATGTTCTTAATTATTTTTCAAATACATCCAATCTGTCTCCATATCCTTTGACGTCTTAGTCAACTTCTATTGCCTTTCTATGTGGAAAGAATAAGACACAAACTATATATATATATATATATATATATATATATATATATATATATATATATATATATATATATATATATATATATATATATATATATATATATATATATATATATATATATATATTAGGGATGGAGTGAAGTATCGGTATCGGTATCGGCAAGTATCGGCATATTTTCCGATACCGGTATCGGTATCGGTATCGGTATCGACCTTTTCAGTATCGGTATCGGCAAATTTTTTGGATAAGAGTAAAGTATCGGTATCGGTATCGGTATAGTATCGGCATATTTTCCGATACCGGTATCGGTATCGGTATCGGTATCTGGTAATTTTTAGGTATCGGTATCGGTAAAAATTTTGGTATCGCTCCATCCCTAATATATATATATATATATATATATATATATATATATATATATATATATATATATATATATATATATATATATATATATATATATATATATATATATATATATATATATATATATATATATATATATATATCCTCCGGTAGGCAAAGGCCGGAGGCCTACGAAATTCCACCGAGTTGATAAAAACTTATCTTGGTCGATGGAGTCCAACATGTCCAGATACACGGCGTTTGAAAGTACGCAAGTCAAAGCTAGTTGGGAAAACAGATAAAGGGAGTGTGTTCCAGACTTTACCAGTAGGGTATATGTAAGATTGAGCATTGCGATTAAGTCTGGGGTCTGAGAGTTGGACAGAGAAAGGATGAGACTGCGAAGAAAGGCGTATCGCACGAACTCTTCTCGATGGAGGAGTTATGCGAATAGAGAGTTTAGAAGAGCAGTGTCCGTTGTAATAACGATAGTAAAGAGAGAGGTCAGAAAGGGATTGGAAGGAGTTAGTAAGAGCAGGAAAGTTGATGAGACGGAAAGCCCTAGACTCCACCTTCTCAAGGAGAGTTGTTTGAGTAGAACAACCCCAGATGTGTGAAGCATACTCCTTACAGGGACAAACAACACCTCTATAGAGAGCAAGCAATTGGGGTGGCGTGAAGTAGTTCTGAAGGCGCCTCAGATCACCCAACCCAACCACGAGAAAAGGATACACTGAGAATATTAAGAGCAGATTAAAGTTTGAGTTGTGTATTTTCGAAGAAGACATCATAGTTATGTGGAAGATTGTGTTGAGTAGAGAGATGAAGGAACTGAGTTTTTGAGACATTGAAAACAACCATGTTTCCTCTGCCCCAATTTGAAATACGTGAAAGATCAGAGGTTAGTTGCTCCAAGGCTACTCTTCTCGAGTCTTTCAACTGCAGTTAGGAGGGATGTTTTTCAAACTGCTAACTGGAAGGAGTAATGAAGGGTGGAATCATCAGCATAGGAGTGGATAGGAGAAGAGGTAATACAGGGAAGGTCATTAATGAGAAGCAGAAAAAGTGTTGGGGATAGGACAAAACCCTGAGGAACATTACTATTAACATATTTTAAAAAAGAACGGTGGCCGTCTACAACAGATGGTATAGAACGGACGGAAAGGAAATTAGAAAAAAGATCACAGAGAGAAGGATAGATGCCGAAAGAGGTAAGTTTGGAAATCAAAGCTTTGTGCCAGACTCTATCGAAGGCTTTCGATATGTCCAACGCGACAGCAAAAGATTCACCGAAATGCCGAAGAGGGGAGGAACAAGAGTCAGAGAGAAGGGAATGATGATCGCCAGTAAAGCATTTCTTAAGAAAGCCATATTGGCGATCAGAGATAAGATTAGAAGAATTTAAATGTTTCCAAATCTTCCTGTTAAGGATAGATTCGAAAACTTTAGAGAGAACGGAGGTCAAAGAAATGGGATGGTAGTTGGAGGGTTAAGAGGGGTCTCCCTTCTTCGGCATAGGCTGAATAAGCGCATGTTTCCAGCAAGAAGGGAAGGTTGAAGTAGAAAGACAAAGGCGAATATATATATATATATATATATATATATATATATATATATATATATATATATATATATATATATATATATATATATATATATATATATATATATATATATATATATATATATATTTACTTGTACAAATAACATTAGAAAGATAAGCGTTACAGATTGCATTTATCCCGGTGTTTCAAGGTGTGATTTTAAATTATTGGATCATCCTTAATCTTATTTTAGTAATCACGAATTTCAGTATAGCTTTCGCTCATGATAAATAAACTGATGATAAGCTTTTTTTCCTTCCAATTTGTGGTTTTCTGTCGTCCTTACAGACCATTAGTAGTAAGCATATCTTGTTTGAACTAATGACTAAACTGTTGAAGGCTTTTGAGAAAGCATGACATTCATCGATGTTATCTAAACACCTTTACATAATGATCTTTCAGATCGTGCAAATTGTAAAATATCACAGTCGCTAATGAAGTCACTCTCTCTTTCTCTCTTTACTCTTTCTCCTGGCAACAGGAGTATTCCCTAAGATTCTGTTTGATTTCCTTTTTATTTTTTTAATTAATAATTTTAACGGTATCCTTAAAACACTTTACATTTACGCACGGATGTCACTACTATCCATTATAAAGCAGTGCATTTTTATTCTACAGTAATCTCTCAACTTTATCTTCAGAATTCCTTTCTCATTGATCTAGACGGGGTTTTTACCTTTTGCAAATATTATCTCTTTAAAAGCTTATTTTTCTGCGCATCTCTCGCTTTTAAGAACACATCTTAACATTAATGTTCTTTTCCAACGTCTTCGTCGTTTCTAGTGTTAGTAATTGTTACCTTTCTTGGTTTAAACATTTACAACAAATTATTTTGGTAACTTCACGTCATATCGTTGCAGAGAGGTTTTCAAGTGAAATAGAAATACAATTCAGGTTCTTTTTCTTTGCAGTAACTACAAGTACACAATTTTATATTCTCTCGTATGAAGATTTTGGTACCATATGTCTTTTGGGCAGAGTCATGTTTAAGATTATATAATCCCTCACCATTTTTTACCCATGATTTGGTTTCTTTATCCCCAAGATAAGAAGACAGCTCACTTTCCCTCTTCAATATGTATTACAACGGCAGCTCACTTTCCCTCTTCAATATGTATTACAATGGCAGCTCACTTTCCCTCTTCAATATGTATTACAACGGCAGCTCACTTTCCCTCTTCAATATGTATTACAACGGCAGCTCACTTTCCCTCTTCAATATGTATTACAACGGCAGCTCACTTTCCCTCTTCAATATGTATTACAACGGCATGTGCAAGTGAGAACCAATTATTTACCTGTTATCTCCTTTGCTGATCGATCTGTCGTTGCACAAAGTGACACAACACTTGAATCTCCTTTGCTGATCGATCTGTCATTGCACGAAGTGACACAACACTCGAATAAATGACATTGATGTAAATATCAAGAATTTCACACTTGCTCGATGTGTTACACTTTTCTTTCTTTTCAGATATTTCTGTACTCTGGAATTCTTTTTTAACTTTTGATTTTCTCTTTGGAAAATCTTCTATGTTATTTACTTCAAGATGCATAACTGAACTCTCAACTAAACACTTTTAAGACAGTGGAGCAAAGAGTTTTAAAAAATTATTACATTCCCGTATCTGGAATGGGATATTTGCCCGTGAGAGCAGCAGATGATATTATATATATATATATATATATATATATATATATATATATATATTATATATATATATATATATATATATATATATATATATATATATATATATATATATATATATATATATATATATATAGACAGTAAAACACCCACAGGAAATAAAAACAAAAATTAAAATTGGTCAAGGCTTTCGAATGGATAGCCACCCTTCCTCTTTCAAGTTTATTCTAAGCTAGAGCCTGAAAGAGGAAGGGTGGCTATCCCTTCGAAAGCCTTGCTCCAATTTTAATTTTTGTTTTTATTTCCTGTGGGGTGTTTTACTGTCTAAAATTTTACACGGTTATAGTGTTTTATATATATATATATATATATATATATATATATATATATATATATATATATATATATATATATATATATATATATTATATATATATATATATATATATATATATATATATATATATATATATATATATAGTAGAAATCTGTTTGTTGCTTGCGGGAACCGTATTCGTTTCAGGAATAGTATTACAAATACTGTAGCATTTCATGAAATCGAGAAAACATCATTATTAATTAAATATTTTAAACTAGATAACAAAGCCAATTTTCAATAGTTATCTGTGAAATAGAGATGAGATTATAAGAATAATAGAACCAATAAAGATTACACAAAATTGCACAAAAATATATAACAAGCATGATATATAATTAAATACAAGTGACCTATGTGAACAGATATACAAAATAGACTGATCTAAAAGGTTATATGATAGAATGTTTGCAATTTTGGTGGTTGAAACTAGTATAGATTAACAATGAAATAGCATGTTGCAAATAGAAAATAAGGGAAATTTATGCATTATAATTATTATTTTATTAATATTATCAACCCTGTTATTATTATGCAAAAACGCTTCATTCGTTTGCTAAGTGCTAGTCTTCTCTATGAACATACCCAACCTTTGTTTAAAAACTTAAAATCTTACACTTTCATCACTTACTAAACCTTTCTCTCCTAAAAGAACAAAACAAAATAATAAATAATAAAGCCTGCAATTTTTAAATAACTAGCTTATTACGTAACAATCAAATTCGAAGAGATATCAATCTGCGAAATAACTTACATATAAATCCTCCGTTTTACAGGTTAGAAAAGGCCAGGCAAGCCGTTACCTACAAGTAGGCAAAACTCTTTAATTAACCATCTACCAACATATATAAAAAATAAAAAATCTTTGAGTTTTAACACATAATATAAAAAAGTATTATCCTAACTAGTACTAATTTTCCCTGTTTCGTTTATTATTATTATTATTATTATTATTATTATTATTATTATTATTATTATTATTATTATTATTATTATTATTATTTATTATAATTATTAATATTGTTATTATTATTATTATTATTATTATAATTATTATTACTATTACTATCATTATTATTATTGTAATTTTTATTATCATTATTTTATTATTATTTTTATTACTATAATCGCTAATTTTACCACTTCTACCATTTTTTATTCATATTGATCCGTTTTTGCTTCTTCGTTAATTTGGCTACTTTACTCTTTCCACATCTGGGCTCAAATCTTAAAATATTTTTATTTTATTTTTTTCTATCCTTTCTTTTCCTTGAGAAAGCGATAACTCAAAAACACACACATACTGTAACTAACCAGAAGAATAAACCGTATGGAAAACAATGTGATCAATAATTTGGGCATTTTTCCTCCATTTCAATAAATGTTTTGTAGCACATTTATTACTATTATTATTATTATTATTATTATTATTATTATTATTATTTTTATTATTATTATTAATGTCTTGTTATTCATATAAAAATTATTCCTATTGGATTTTACTGATATTACTGTATTATTAATAGTTATTATTTCTGTTATTACTATAATGTCGTAGTTACTTTTCTGATGCACGGGATTATGAACCGACCTGGGCACCGGCCCCGACTAAAAATCAGGGAAAACAGGGGTTTGCCTGCCGGGGTTAAAATGGCAAATTATACTTAAGGTGACAGTCCAATTTCAAATTTTTTTTTTAATTTTCAGTCGATTCTCCTGAAATTTTCAGTATATATAGTTTTTTTTTCCCGCTGAAAAAAATCCATTTCTAGCGTTTTTCTGGGCCTAAAACTGTTAAAAAGTTTTTTATTTGAAATTTTACACTTTTTCAGATGAATGACGGAGGCAAACCACTTTTTGGAATAACTTGAAATTTGGATTGTATATTTAGAATTTTATGAGATTCAAAAGCTTCTAACAGACTTTTGCTCCCAGAGTTATAAAGAAAATGTTATAAGCCAAAAACTGACCAACTATCGAAAAAAAATTCTTTTGAAAAAAAGAAATACACTTTTTGGACAAAAAAAAAGTAAAAAAATACTACAACTATAACATTTGTTATTTTTGGTAAGTGTACAGAGGAGGGATGGGGCTACAAATTCCTCTCTATATATTATTCGATGTGATTCGTTGGTTTTGAGATATAGCCTCTCAAAAAGGTCCATTTTGACCAATTTTCAAAAATTCCCAAAGTTTGAGACTTTCTCATTTCAAACAAATAGCATTTAATAATGCACTAAATAAAAGTTGTTTCCCTGTCCCTCCTCTAAACAATATCCAAAAATAAAGAAATTAGTAGGTAGCATTTTTTAAAAATAATATTTTACTAGGATACTATTTTTGCAATTTTTTTCAATTGCTAATAACTTTTTTTCTAGACGTGATATAAAAAATCTGTTACCGCTAATGCATGAAATTGGAACTAAGATTATTCAGTTAAATTTTCAGCTAATGTGGACAAATGGTTTGACCCCGCTATTCATTTTTTTTCAACTTTGGGTCCAAATAACTTTCAAACCGCTATTTAGACAGAAAAATGCTCAATGTCAACTCAGAACTTCGGGAAAAAAAATGCATATACCCTGAAAATTTCAGCTCAATCAGTCAAATAATAAAAAAAATTAAACAAACTATAAGAAAATTAAGATTTTTTTCTTGTTTTTTTTTCAGTATTTTATTTTTCTTTTCTGTATCTTTTGACCGCTCCTTTTCTGCTAGTGAATGTTCATCTTTATACTTTGATTTTGATGCCCCATAAAGATATGGTTAAAATATTTTTACTTGTGGCACCCGGAGGTCCTCTTCTAATTTTCTGACTGCAGATGTTACATTTAGCTATTTCGACCCTATCCTGAAACATTGTAAAGTACTCCCATACTGCTGAAGCCTATCTTTTAGCCATATTGACTGAAAGAATAAACAAAATAAGAATTTTGAAATAATGTAGCTAAAATGATACAAATTTGATCCAATAAAATAACAATATGTAGAAATACAGGTTATATTGATAATTTTATATCTTACATTTTTTTCAAACTTTACCTTAGGGCATATTACCTAGGTAGAATTGTTGAATCACTATTATGAATAAAAATTTTTTTTATTTTTTTTATAAAACTCGTATTTTTTTAAAAACTTTTATTAAACAAAATCTGTAATTTTCTAATATTTTTTTCGGATAAAATGCATATAATCATTAATTTAAGTGAATTATATTGATAATTTTATATCTTACATTTTTTCAAACTTTACCTTTGGGTATTATTACCTAATTAAAATTGTAGAATCACTATTATGAATAAAAAAAATTTTTTTTTAAATTTTTGTATTTTTTAAAAACTTTTCTAATACACAATCTGTAATTTTCTAATATTTTTTTCGGATAAAATGCATATAATCAATAATTTAAGTGAATTATATTGATAATTTTATATCTTACATTTTTTCAAACTTTACCTTTGGGTATTATTACCTAGGTAAAATTGTTGAATCACTATTATAAATCAAAAAAACAAATTTTTTAAAAAATTTTTTGTATTTTTTAAAAACTTTTATCATACAAAATCTGCAATTTTCTAATAATTTTTCGGAGAAAATGCATATAATCATTAACTTAAGTGAATGTTGACTATTCTACTCCTTCCTTATAAGTAAATAAACCTCAATTAAATTAAAATCCAATTTTCTTAACCTAAAATTTCAGTGCTCTTTCTTGACTTCTTTACAAATTTTAGGCAACCCCGGCCCCGGCAAAACTCCAGCCCCGGTCGGCTCCTACACTTAATGTTACACTCCTGCGGCAGCATTTTCTTGTAATTATTACCAACACTACTGTAAATGATATTAGGGTACACCTTTTATTGACATTATTACTAATATTCATCAATTATTTTATTATTATCGTTATTGCTATTATTATTACTATTCCTGTTAGTTATTTTTATTATTATTATGCTTAGTATTGTCTTTACATTTAATTTTGATAATTTTATTAATACTTTTAAATTATTGCCGCAATTGAAGTTAGCTTTGGAGTCAGTACTATAAGCCTTATTGCTATTATTATTACAATTTTTATTATTATTATCATTATAGTTGATAATATTATTAGTACTTCCTTACCATAATTATTATGTTTATTATTATATTATTTTGATCATTATTATTTTTGAGAATATCTTCTTCCTCTTCTTCTTCCTCTCATCATCAATATTAATTATTATTGATTTTACTATTTTTGTTACTAGAATTAATATTATTACTATTTTCGCTATTATTAATTTTATAAGATATTTGTTACTAGAATTAATATTAATACTATTTTCACTATTATTAATTTTATAAGATATTTGTATTTTAATTAGCATTATATATGCACCATTTTAGTATTTACTTAATTATAAAATTAAAAAATTATTTAACTACTAAACTTTGGGGCTCAATGGAAACGAATGTGTATCCCCTTAGAAGTCCCTTTTCAGAGAACTGTACAGTCACTTCATTATTATTATTATTATTATTTTTATTATTATTATTATTATTATTATTATTATTATTATTATTATTATTATTGTTATTATTATTATTATTATTATTAGTAGTAGTAGTAGTATGGAACCTGCTACGTATTGGAAATTACAGTGTACGTTCAATTAATAAAGAATTTTGAATTTGAATTTGAAATTTTCACAATTATTATTTTAATTATTATTATCAGTATTATTATTATTATTATTATTATTATTATTATTATTATTATTATTATTATTACCTTGTGGAAATTAATTAACTGTAATAATAATGATGCTATGTGTTATGTACGCACTTGTAATTCGATAATTGGATACACTTATTGTTATTTTAAGGGGCTGGCAAATAAATTAACACATATGGCACACAGACGTAGGAAACACGTCTGCTCTCGACACTGGTTGAAAGAGTCTGGAAGGGTGCATGAATTTTTGGTTAAAGGTGCAAAAATTTACATAAATTGTATGAGGGTTTGTTAGTGGAGGAGAGGAAGGGACAGAGGGGGATGTTAGGTTTATGGGTTTTTGGTTTAGAATACAGGTTATATCGCCAGTTTCGATGTCAGTGAACCTTTTTACTATCATACCTATTTCAGAAACTTGTAACATTATTCTTAACTCCAACATATAACAACCACCTAGGTCTAACCCTACCTCTCTTCAAACAACTTCTGTCTTTATCTGTTAAAGATACCATATTCACTTTTAATAACACCTACTTCCCACAAATAGATGGCATGCCCATGGATTCACCCCTCGGCTCCACCTTTGCCAACATTTTATTTTGCACTCACGAAACTACCTAGCTTAACCATTGCCCCCTAACTTTTAGACCCCTGGCATATAAAAGATACAAAGACGATTGTTTCTTAATTTTCAAGAATAAACAACAATCTGACATTTTTTTTATACATCAACAACAAACACTCCAACATTAAATTTTATCGCGAAGATGAATCTAAAGGCTTTCTCCCCTTTCTCGACATCCTAGTTTCGCATTCACCTAATGGCTTCATCACCTCAATCTACCGCAAACCAACCTCCTCTTTGGCTTAAACTTTATTAGCTCTTTCTCCTATACATTTAAACTTTCAGCAATCAAAGGATACCTGCATCGCTCTTATCACAACTGCTCATACTGGTGGAATTTCCACCTTGAACTCTTACACCATAAAAAATTCTCCGCAATTTCTCTCCTCTCCCCTTATAGAAACCACCATCCACAACTTCATTTTTAACATTTTTCGCCCACAGCTACCCATTCTTACACTCCAAATCCATCTCAAAATACCCTTTTTGGGTTCACTTATCTCCTCACTTAACAAAGAATTATGCCTCCTCCTTCTACGTTTCTTCCCTCAAATTGACCTTCGTCTTATTGGTGCCAATGCTTTCTCTAAAGGTTCTCTTTTATCACACAAGGGAAGTCTTCCCCCCTCTGTTAAAACCTTCGGTAGTTTATCAGTTTACATGCGCGGGATGCAATTCCCGCTAGATAGGCCAAAAACGCCTATTACTTGAACTGTGAATGCTCAAATACAAGGGTATCTCCTTCAACACCAAACTCCCCTCCTCATCACCTGAACACTTTCATTCGCCAAGATGCACAATCTCTTAATCATCTATTCTGCTGCCCAGACATTATCTTTCTAACATCAGCGCCTTCAGACTCCGATAGAAAAATTCTTAAATCCCTTTTTATTAAACAGTTATAGCCACAACTAAGCACATCACTCTCCTCAAGCCTCCTCTTATTACATAATAATAATAATAATAATAATAATAATAATAATAATGCATAAACTTCTCCTATTTTCTATTTGTAACATGCTATATCACCTTTAATCTATACTAGTTTCAAACACCAAAACTGCTATCATTCTATCATATAACTTTTAGATCAGTCTATTTTGTATATCTGTTCACATAGCTTACTTGTTTTTAATTATATATTATGTTTGTTGCATACTTTTGTGCAATTTTGTGTAATCTTTATTGGTTCTATTATTCTTGATAACTATTGAAAATTGGCTTAGTTTTCTAGTTTAAAATATTTAATTAATAATGATAATTTTTCACGATTGCTTGAAATACTCCTACCTACATTGTTCGCAATACTATTCCTGTATATATATATATATATATATATATATATATATATATATATATATATATATATATATATATATATATATATATATATATATATATATATATATATATATATATATATATATATATATATATATATATATATATATATATATATATATATATATATATATATATATATATATATATATATATATATATATATATATATATATATATATATATATATATATATATATATATATATATATATATATATATATATATATATATATATATATATATATATATATATATATATATATATATATATATATATATATATATATATATATATATATATATATATATATATATATATATATATATATATATATATATATATATATATATATATATATATATATATATATATATATATATATATATATATATATATATATATATATATATATATATATATATATATATATATATATATATATATATATATATATATATATATATATATATATATATATATATATATATATATATATATATATATATATATATATATATATATATATATATATATATATATATATATATATATATATATATATATATATATATATATATATATATATATATATATATATATATATATATATATATATATATATATATATATATATATATATATATATATATATATATATATATATATATATATATATATATATATATATATATATATATATATATAACACTTACTTTCTACATCCATTCTAAGATTTCCGGCGGATTTTGGTAATAATGACTGAGGCTGAGAAGGAACCTGTTAATAATAATAATAATAATAATAAATAATATATAATATAATATGATAATAATAATAATAATAATAATAATAATAATAATAATAATAATAATAATAACAATAATAATAATAATAATAATAATAATAATAATAATAATAATAATAACAATAATAATAACAATAATAATAATAATAATAATAATAATAATAATAATAATAATAATAATAATAATAATAATAATAATATCAATGTACAAAACTGTAAGATTTTTGCATTGATAACAGGAGTCATTGAAGGTCTTTTCATAAAGGTCTTCTGAGCTGGCTTCGTACCTCGTTCAACTCTACTATCTATGCCTCAATTCTAATACTTTCCCTCAGTGTTGAAAGCACGCATTGGTTCAGCCTATTGCGAAGAAAGGTAGCCGCTCTGATCCCTCCAACTATTGCCCTATAGCTCTCACTTGTATTCTGCCTAAGATCTTTGAAACCCTTCTCAACTCTCACTTCTTGGATCATCTTGAATCTTATTCCCTTCTTTCTGATCATCAGTATGGCTTTTGACCTTCGAGGTCTACTGGCGATATACATTCCTATCTCACAGATTTATGTCATCTGTCCTTAGGGACGATGGGGAAACTTGTGTGGTGGCGCTTGACATATCTAAGGCATTGAACAAGGTATGGCATGCGTCACTGCTTTCCAAGCTTCCCTCCTTTGAGTTTCTTCCTTCTCTTCGCTTATGTCAAGCTTTCTTTCTAATCGCTCCATTTCGGCTGTTGTTAATGGAGCTACTTCTTCCTGTCCTGTTAATAGTGGTGTTTCTCAGAGTTCTGTCTTACCTCCTACTCTATTCTTACTTTTCATTAATGATCTTCTCAGCTGTTCATCTAACCCTATCCATTCGTATGCCGATGATTGAACTCTCTATTCTTCAACTCATTTCAAATCTGCTTCTTCATTTTCATCTAGAGTTGCCTCTCGTCTTCATCTTTTCGACTCCATTCTTGCAAATCTAGATAGAATTTCCCAGTGGGGTCGTCTCAACCTTGTGAAATCTCCCTCTCAGAAACACCTTCTAACTTTTCTATTTCTTTCGATGGTTGTCAATTGACAATATAAACATCCCTGTCCTACACATAAACAAAAAAAATGTCTTGAAACCTTATATCACACTGGTTGCTAGGGCTTCTTCAAAGAAGCTGGTAGTTCTGTTTAGACTGCGAGAATTATTTTCTTCCTCGCAGTTACTCCAATTATACAAGGGTCTCATCCGCCCTTGTATGGAGTACTGCTCTCATATCTGGGGTGGCTCAGGTTTCACCCGTCTTTTGGATAAGGTTGAGTCAAAGGCTAAAAGACTTATAAACTGTTTCGCTATTTCTAATTCACTTGACTCTTTATCTTTGCGACGTGATGTTGGTGCCTTGTCTCTTTTCTATAGGTACTACAGTGGCAAATGCTCTAGGGAACTATCCATCGATATACCTCCACCTTTTCTTCGTCCTCATAGCACAAGGGGTGCATTGTCTGCTCATCAATTTTGCATGGACATAGGCAACTCTAGGCTTATCCGCTGTGGTACCTCCTTCTTTCCTGCCACCTCTGTTTTGTGGAACTCTCTTCCATCTTCTGTGTTTCTTGCTGAATTTAATCTCAATTTCTTTAAAGCCCGCGTCTGCTCTCACCTAAGAAATTTGCGTTAGGTGGGTCCTGCAGGGGTCGTTTTTGTTAAAAAAAAATGTTTTTTTTTACTCTTTTAATTTATTTTTATTTTTCTGACACCCCTTCCTTGCCCGTAAGTGGTGGTGATGTGTAAAAAAAAAAATAATAATAATAATAATAATAATAAATGTGGGTTTTATCTCAAAAAATGGTACGAGCAATTTTTTTCGATTTTAAGACTATTTGGGATAAAATTTTTAATTTTAACCGTTCATAACTGGACGACATGCATATATTTGTATTCTTGTAAAATTTCTACAGTATCAGTAGTTTATCAGTAGATCTACAGATAGTAATTTTTTTAAAAAAAAACTTTTTGTTGTTTTACCAATGAAGCCCAAATTTTCAGAAACGCTGCTGGAAGACCAAAATCAAACAATCTTGTGGGGATTTTTGATATACATCTCTTAAAAAAAAGGTTCTAGACAAATTAATTGTGATAAAATTTGTTTAATTAATTAGAAAATAATTATTAAAATTTTTGCCCATTATATTTTAGATTATACTTTTTTATCTAGTTATACATACAAAAAAATTGTGTAAATATGAATTTTAAGACAAGAATTTCTTGCATTCTTCTTGGAAGTTTAAGCCAGATCCGTTGAACATAAAAAAAAAAAAAAAATTTTTTTTGGAGGAATTATGAACTGATGAAAACCTTTCCTTTTTTTTTCGATTCGAGTGTTTTGTCACTTGACCAATATTACCCAAACTCTCAGGAACACTTCAAGAAAACCATATCCAAATCAGTGTTGTGGAGATTTTCGATTTTTATCCATAGAAAGTAGTTGGGGGTGGGGGTGGGGTGTTCCAAAATATTATGGAAAAAATTTTAAAACATTTTTAAGAATTTTTTTCTAAAATATTTTGACCACAACTTTTACTCTATGTCTGCCGTTGATTAAAAGAAAACTGATTTAACTTTCCAACTTTGAGGAATTCAATACAGACTTCTGACCTTTCCCACCACCAGAATATATATGGATTGAGCCACAACTGGGTGAAGAACAACATGATTAAAGACGAGGTAGAAGAACAACTGATCTTATCTTCATTTCGAGACAGATAGTTGAGAAGACATGGAAATAAAACATCGAAGTAAATGTAGCTTTAATGGAGTTGCAGAAAACTTTTGATTCAGTCCTCAGAAGTAATTTATGGAAGTGTTTGGAAAGAGATTAAGGAAAATGAGGTAGAATGTTGAGAGCAGTCAAGAGTCTGCATGAGTTCTGTTCAAGCACAGTACATACTGAACACAAAAAATGAAGGATGGGTTGAAGTGAAAACAGGAGTGAAGCAAGGTAGTGTGTTGTCAAATCTGCTATTCTTTGCTTACACAGACAAATTTATTCAAGAATTAAGAAGCAGTGAAAAGGAGAAACAAATCATGGAACTTTTGCATAAGCAGACGATATTGTGTTAAGTAGTGTTGATAGAGGTGATATAGAGACAGGGCTAACTAAATGGAATGAGTGTTGTGAAGTGGCTGGTTGGAGGATGAATAAAGAAAAAATCGTGATCCTGAGGATAAGGAGAGATATATGGGGAACGCCTAAACATTCAGATCGATGGAAGGAAGATAGAAGAGGTTGAATCTGTTACGTATCTTGGAAGTGTTTTCCAGAGATGAGGAGGTTTTATAGCGACATCACTAGGAGAATTAACAAATTTGGCAGATGTAGGGGTTTAATATTCAATGTAAAAGGATGCGAACGTACCTTTACATGTAAAGAAAATCATTAATCAGACCATTCTGACACCGATATTGATGTAGTGAAATGAAACCCCTCAGAACAATATTGGGAAAGAATAGAAGAGTGAGAAATGAACAAATAACAGAAAGAGTGGGGTATGCCCTGTCATAAATAAAATATAAGAGTTTCAACTAAGGTGATTGGGTCACCTGGAAAAAAATGGACTACCAAAAGGTGGCGAAAAGGTGTTGGGACTAGAGATCGGAGAGAAGAAAACAAAGATGACCAAGGAGGGAGTGAAAAGACCTAGAGTGGGTGGTTCGGAAGCATAGCTTCCCTGACCTGGATGAGTTGAGGAGGAGCAACGCTTTTGCCGATAAGAGAAACTAAATAGGGATGCCGATATTTAAAAAAATATCGATATATCGATTATCGATAATTTTATAAATATCAAATTGCCTTGATACTATCGATTAAAAAATATCGATATATATTTTTTTAAGAAAATATCGTATATTATATATATATATATATATATATATATATATATATATATATATATATATATATATATATATATATATATATATATATATATATATATATATATATATATATATATATATATATATATATATATATATATATATATATATATATATATATATATGACAGGTTAATTATTAATGTATTTTTATTATATATTTCATAATATTATAATACTGTGATTTAGAACTCATTTGTTGGAGTATAAATCTATAGCAGTTTCTTTTTAAAACTCAACTCCCGCTTGTAAGCCTATTTAGTTGTTTTTCTAAATATTTTTAATGAAGCTTCCATAATATTTACAATAAAATAATAAAATAATTGAAGGGGAGTTTGCTGTTTGTATGTTGTAGTTGTTTAGGTATATTAAATTTACTTAGCAAGACTATTTGCAAATCACTTTCTAATTTTTATTTCAATAGCTCTGGTATATCTTTTGTTACCCATTTTGTTAACCATGATGGGGTGAGGAGTGGATGAAGGGCATTCTTTGGGTGTCGCCCCTCGAAGCATCTCTAAGGCTGCTTTGAGTTTCGCCTTTTTTTTAAATAAAGGTAATGTAAGAGTAAGCGCTTGTAAATTTGTGGGAGCTTGTGAAGAAATGGGGTGGAGAGGTAGTGGGAGCATAGACACTCTTATATGAGGCGAGGGTACACAAGAGATCCTCTGAGAAGGTGTAACGCAAAAAGGAACGAACCAAAGGGCACGGAGAGAAACGGAATGGTCTATCCCATCCTATCACTCCGCGGGTTATGCCCAATGGAGGGTACTTTCATCGCTTCGGACGGCTCTCTCTCTCTCTCTCTCTCTCTCTCTCTCTCTCTCTCTCTCTATATATATATATATATATATATATATATATATATATATATATATATATATATATATATATATATATATATATATATATATATATATATATATATATATATATATATATATATATATATATATATATATATATATATATATATATATATATATATATATATATATATATATATATATATATATATATATATATATATATATATATATATATATATATATATATATATATATATATATATATATATATATATATATATATATATATATATATATTTATATAAAAAGTTCACATCTCACGAGCATTGCCCTATTCGAGGAGAGGAACTTTCTAGGTAGTATATACCTAGGATCCCCAAGTGGGATCGAACCGGCGCCCTCAAGCACGTGAGTCAATCACCATACCGTTTGAGCCACGGTAGACGACAAAAATATATATATATACCTCGTCAGCTGTTGCAAAGAAGTCATCTTTTTCTTGCTCTACAATTTGTGTGTTTTGCAGAGTTTCTGGACTTTTTTCCTGATCTTCGTTTTCAAAACTTTGATCCGTTTCTCCATTTACAAGAGCCTCACCACTAACAGCATTTTCAACTTCATTTTGTACTGGAGGAGTAGGAACAGGAGGGTCATTCTCTTTACCTGTATCTACGGAGGGCTCTGCTTTTCTGAATAATATATATATATATATATATATATATATATATATATATATATATATATATATATATATATATATATATATATATATATATATATATATATATATATATATATATATATATATATATATATTTTACCTCTGGTGGGCAAAGACAATAGGCCTACTAAATTTCTACCAGATAAAGGAGCAAATCGAGTTCCTTAAAAGATTAAAGGACGACATGTCCCGAGACACTTCGTTTGAAGGTCTGTAAGTCATAGAAAATTAGGAAAAATAGACGAAGGTAGTGTGTACCAGACTCTACCAGTAGAGTACATGTAAGATTGAGCATAGCGGTTAAGTCTGGGGTCAGACACTTGGACAGAGAAATGATGAGAAAAGAAAAGAAGAAGTATGCGACAAGAGAGTTCGGAAGAGCAGTGGCAGTTGTAATAGCGGTATTATAGAGATAGTGATGCAACAATTCGACGGGCAGAAAGAGATTGGAGATAATTATAGAGAGTAGGAGAGTTGATAAGGCTGTATGAGTGGAACCACCCCAGATGTGTGAGGCGTACTCCATACAGGGTCGAACAACACCCCTATAAAGAGAAAGAAGTAGGGTGTATGAAGAAGCTGTGAAGGCGCCTAAGAAAACCTAACCTCTTAGAAGCTTGTTTAGAAAGAGAAGTAATGTGATCTTTCCAAGAAAGATCACGAGAAAAAGAAACACCGAGAATATTAAGGAGATATGAAGGTTTGAGTTGTATGTTTTCGAAGAAGATATCCTAGTTTAGTGGAAAATTGTGTCAAGTAGAAGGATTGACAAATTGAGTTTTTGAGGCATTGAAAACGACCATGTTTTCTCTGCCTCAATTTGAAATGCGAGATAGATCAGAGGTTAATTGCTCCAAGGCCATCTTCCTTCCGTCTATTTACTGTTGTTGGGAGGGGTGCCTTTGAAACTGAAAAGAGTAATGAAGATTGAAGTCATCGGCATATGAGTCGATAGGAGATGAAGTAATAGAGGGAAAGTCATTAATGAAAAGCAGAAAATGTGTTGGGGATAGGACAGATCCTTGAGGAACACCATTATTAACAGATTTATAGGATGAACGGTGGCCGTCTACAACAGTTGCTTTAGAAAGACCGGAAAGGAAGTCAGAGAGAAGGCCACATAGAGAAGGATAGATTCCGAAAGAGGGAAATTAGGAAATCAAAGCTTTGTGCCAGGCTCTGTCGAAAGCTTTCAGCAAGACAGAAAAATATTCACCGAAATGCCGAAGAGCGGAGGAACTAAAGTCAGAGAAGGGAAAGAAGATCACCAGTAGAGCGTTTCTAACGAAAGCCATACTGACGATCAGAGATATGATTAGAAGAATTGAGATGTTTCCAAATCTTCCTGTTAAGGGTAGATTCGAATACTTTAGAAAGAACGGAAGTTAAAGAAATTGGACAGTAGTTAGAGGGTTGAGATGGGTCTCCCTCTTTCGGCACAGGCTGAATGAGCGCACGTTTCCAGCAAGAAGGGATAGGTTGAAATAAAAAGACATAGACGAAATAGTTTATCAAGGCAGCGTGCAAGCTAAAAAACACCAGTTTTGAGAACCACAGGAGGGATACCATCAGGACCGTACTCCTTCTTAGTGTTAAGCTCAGAGAGCAGAAATGACCTCTTTGGAAGAAATTACAATTTTAGGTATGAATGGGTTGGAGGGGGTTGAAGGAGTAGGAACAACTTCGGAATCATCTTAGGTTGAATTAGAGGCAAACGTTTGAGCGAAGAGTTTAGCTTTAGAGGAAGGCAAAATGGCAGTTGAACCATCAGAAGATACTAGAGGAGGGAAAGAGGAAGAAGCAATGTTAGAGTTGACATTTTTTGCAAAATGCCAAAAAGAACGTGAAGAAGAGGAACCAGAAAGATTATTGCATTTTTGTTTACGGAGAAAAGAGTTTTTAGTGTTCCTAAGGATAGATTTTGCACGATTACGGGATGAAATATTTGTTGGGTGAGTTTCAGGTGTTTGAAGAAGACCGTAATCTTTGAAGGCAGCATCCCTACGGCGGATAGTACGAAAAGAAGTAGAGCTAAACTAAGGTTTGTTAGGTTTAGTAGAAGGGAAAGAATATGGAATGTACGCCTCTTTTCCAGAGAGAATCCCCTCGGTTATGCGTTCAGCACACTTAGAGGGACTTCTCCCACGGAAACAGTAATCATTCCATGGAAAATCAGAAAAGTACAACCGCAAGTCAGACCAGTTAGTGGCACCGAAATGCCAGAAACGTCTCCTTGCCGAAGGTGGTGGCCGTTCTTGTGGAAGACTTGAAGAGACAGGACATGAAACAGAGATAAGAAGATGATCGGATGAATCCAAAGAAGTAAAGAGTTAAACAGTGTAAGGAGAAGGATAAGAAGTTAGGAAAAGATCAAGTACGTTGGGTTCATCACCAAGGCGGTCAGGGACCCAGGTAGGGAGATGCACCAACTGCTCAAGGTTTTTCTGGATAGAAAATTGGTAGGCGAGTTCACCAGCTGGATCATGAGAACTAGATGAAAGCCATTGGCTGTGTTGAACATTGAAATCACCTAAAATGATGATTTCGGAGAAAGGAGAAGAAAGAATGTGTTCTATTTTGGAGTTAAGATAGGCGAAGAATTTTGGATAGTCTGTAGAGTTAGGAGATAAATAAACAGAACAAATGAATTTAGTTGTCGAGTTGCAAGAAAGTTGAAGCCATAAAGTAAAGAATACAGAAGACTACAAATTAGAGACAGGAGAACAGACAACATCATTGCGCACACATGCGCGACATCCTTCTTTGGCTGTCAGAGCACTCAGACACCTGAGTTTCAGTTAAGATTGAGTAGATCTAAAACTTTTATTTGGTAAAATTTTACGTGAGAGTAAAAAAAAAAATTTCTTACCTTGACTTTGACCTATGACCTTTGATACCGAAAAAAGATATCTCCTGATTTTGATCAAATTTGTGTCATAACTTAGTCATCCTTTCTGCTGGATACGTACGCTCAGTTAACCTGTGCAAAAGAAGGGGGACTCATCTCAACCTTCCAACTGCTGTCCTATTTCTTTAACCTGCGTTCTTTCTTAAGTTTTGGATTCTTTAATAGGAAGATTTACAAACATCTCAATTCTTCGAGTGTTATCTCTGATTGCTAGTACGATTTTCGTAAAAAAAGCTCTACGAGTGATCTTCTAACCCTACTCACTGACTCTTGGTCTTCCGCTCTTCGGCATTTCGATGAATCTTTCATTGTGGCTCTAAACATGAAAGTCCTCGATAGAGTCTGTCAAAAATTTAATTTATTTCTTAACTTCCCTCTTTCGGAACCTGTTATTTCTGATTTCCTTTCTGGTCATTTTATAGCAGCTGTTGTAGACAAACGCTGTTCATCTTTTAAATCTATTAATAGTGATGTTCCTCAAGGATCTGTTCTGTTCCCATCTCTTTTTTTATTTTTCATTAATTACGTTCTCTCTATTACTTCATCACCTCTCCACTCAAATACCAATGACTTAATCTTTTATAACTCCATTCATTTTGTAAATAGTTAATTGACACTAGGAGGGCAGCCTTGGAGCAGCTAACCTCTGATTTTTCTTGTATTTCAAATTGGGACAGAGAAAACATGGTTGTTTTCAATACCTCAAAAACTCCTAGTTTATTCATCTACAGTATCTACTAGATACACTCTTCCACAAAACTACAATATTTTTTGAAAACACTCAAAAACCTTCGTTAGTCCTTAATTTTCTCCGAGTTTATTTTTCTCGTGATCTCTCTTTAAAGAATCACATTACTTCTCGTTCTAAACAAGCTTTAAAGAGATTCAATTTTATGAGGTGCCTTCAAAATTTCTCAAGCCACCCCAATTGCTTGTTCTTTATAGGGGTATTGTTCGCCCTTGAATGGAGTATGACTCTCACATTTTGGATGATTCTACTCATACATCTCTCCTTGAAAAGGTGGAGTCGAGCTTTTCTTTTTATCAACTCAATAATACATTACCTATACCAGCGTTTCTCAACCTGGAGGTAATGCATGCATATACAAGGAGTTGCAATGGGTAAAAAAAAAAGTAATAAAATAAAAAACGATGTTTCCATTAAAATGTAAACAAAGATTAAACAGCACAAAATGTATAAGTTTTATTTTTTTCGAATTAATATTCAAAAACTTGAATTTAAACTATTCTGTTTTCATAAAGTAATTATCGTGAATATTTTAAATTTATTAATCAACAGCATGATAAATATCTCAATCTATACTTTGAATTTGATATCAGCCTGAGATATAGCGTTTATTAGTTAGCAGCTAGATAAATATCCCAATCTGCACTTTTGAATTTGATACTTGCTAGGCATAGGTAATTATGTGGGTCGTACTGTTATGAACTTTATATTTTGACTTTTTGAGGGGTCTTAAAGTTTAAAAGGTTGAGAAACTCTGATAGATACTATCGTTATTACAAATGACACTGCTCTTCTGAAATCTGCAGTTGCGTACCTTCTCCAATAAGCAGGGCTCATGCAACACACCTTTCTCCACAGTTTCGTACTTCCTCTGTCCAACTTTTTGACCCCAGATAATCGTTCTGCTCAGACTTGTATTCCACTAGTAAAGTCTACTTTCCCAACTTCCTTTGATTTATACACTTTCAAACGCAGTGTATCAGAATTTGCCAGCCTTTAAATGGAACTCCATAAGATCATCCAAATCTGGTGAGAATTGATAGGCCTCTGGTCTTTGCCTACCGAAGGGATATATATATATATATATATATATATATATATATATATATATATATATATATATATATATATATATATATATATATATATATATATATATATATATATATATATATATATATATATATATATATATATATATATTTTTTTGTTTTTTTTTTGCTTTTTGAAAGAGAAAGGAATGATCACTTCTCGGAGAAACAATTAAAAATAGTAAAATTTAATGTTAATATTATCTTGAAATATTTAATTTAAAATGCTATTTAGTTATTAATTTTGTTTTCTGGATTTTGAATTATTTTGAGAAAATGTGATTGTAAGAAAAATAAAAATACTTTGTTTTATTTTGGGTTTCTTGCGTTTTGCTTTTCGGTTTCGTTTTTACTTCTTTTTCTTTTTTCTCTTTTTCTGTTTTCGATTCTTTGCTTCCTCCTTTCGTCTTGCTTGTTTCTTTTTTCTCTTTCGACTTTCCTTTTTCAGAGGATTTGGAGTCCTGAAAATTTAGAAACAATACAAATTACACTCTTTTACCTTTTCCTTTTACAGTTAAGGCACCAGCTCTAATTTTATATACTACACACACACACACACACACACACACACATATATATATATATATATATATATATATATATATATATATATATATATATATATATATATATATATATATATATATATATATATATATATATATATATATATATATATATATGTGTGTGTGTGTGTGTGTGTGTGCGTGTGTGTGTGTGTGTTTTTTTTTTTTGGGCGAGTGTCTACAATGTTAATTTTTTAAAATATTTTTTATTTAGCTGTGAAACACTTAACATTTTGCTGCTTCAAATTCAGGAATAAAAAAAATTATCTTTTCTCATTGAGGGAAGTTTTCCTTTTGTTTCTTTTGCATTTGTTTACGAAAGTGTTTAGAAATGTAGCTTAAAATTCAGAAATCAATTCTAAACGCAAACCCTTTTTTTTCATTCATTTATTAACTACTACTACTATTATTACCACATTATTTATATATATATATATATATATATATATATATATATATATATATATATATATATATATATATATATATATATATATATATATATATATATATATATATATATATATATATATATATATATAAATTAAATAGGGTTCTGATCTGAGAATATCTCCAGAATAAATGGTCGAGAGAACACATGTAATCCACAATAGTGGAGGTGAAAATTCGTGAAGAAGTGGAGGTGGATACATATACCTACACGGCAGTTGAAAGTATGAAAGTTAAAGTATGCATTGAAATAGTAGATGGAAGATTATCCTAGACGTTACCAGTGGAATATCTGTAAGAAAATATTAATTGTTTTATTAGGGGTAAGACAGATGAAAAGAGAAAGAAATAGACTGCCCAGAAAGGCATACAGAAAGAGCTCTTTTTAAATAAGGAAGTATGCAAGTCGAAAGTTCAGAAAAGTGTCCGTTGTAATAGCGAAATTATTAGGAGCATCTGCAACTGTCAATCGAACGTAAAGTTTTGTGTATAACAAAGTAAAGCTATCCCATGTATATATATATATATATATATATATATATATATATATATATATATATATATATATATATATATATATATATATATATATATATATATATATATATATATATATATATATATATATATATATATATATTATGCTACGCATAAAGTACTCTGTAGAATTTGGCATGCAGCATATCTCTCTTTTGGCCTTTAATTACACTCTAGTTCTTCTATCCTACTAATGGGACAGTATCTAGACTCGTTCCTAAATAAAAATTTCGCTTAGCCATAAATGTGCAGGTTTATCCGCCTTTACACATGTCAATCTCACTTTGAATCATCTTTTAAAACAGTTGTTGGCAATTGCTTAACCTTGTAGGGTAATAATTTTTTCCTATAAGAAACCATCTAATTGTATCTATTATTACTTTTGGACCATGAAAATCCTATAACTGCATTTGAAGGTTTCTTGAAGTGGTTAAGCGGTTCCAAACAGTAAGCATTTTTAGTAATTAAATGGTCTTCCACTACTATCAATGCACGTAGCATACCATATCCTGCTCCAATAATATATCAATTTTCTTCCTGTAGCATTGAATGACTTTTGAAATGGTTGTATGTGACACAGCGAACTTTCTCACAAGTTCTCAGTATGTAACCTTCTTTTAAAGTTACAATATGACAACATTCTCGTCGTAGATTATGCTTTTTACTCTCCGTTGTTACTAAGATGTTGTTCTCTATATGTTACTTGATTTTCTACAGAAATACATCCCTCTGCGTTTCATAAGGAACAATGACCACTCAACATTTCGTAGGAAACAAAAAACTAGCGTGTCATTAATTTCCTTGGCTTGCCATTTCTCGCATTTCTCATTGTTCCTGGAATTGTAAAGTATGTGTTTTCTTTAACACATCCTATACCCATATTACAGTCATATCTTGGCCAATCCTTTAATTTTCGGAATATATATATATATATATATATATATATATATATATATATATATATATATATATATATATATATATATATATATATATATATATATATATATATATATATATCATGAAATATTTTAAAAATAAAAATAATATTTTGTTACAGAATTAAATCTGAATTTTGTTTTATACCAAAAATGATTTGAAAGACTCCACTTTCATCTTTGAAGTCTTTAGATATTTCCCTTTGGAAATCGTCGAAATATAATAGAAATATTAAAGCACTTTCCACAAGCTAAATTAATTCATTTATTTAAACATGCAAAAGGCAAGATATAGAATGCATTCGTTTTTTTATATTCTGTTTATATAGGTTAGATGTATATTAATAAGAAGCAATTTATAGTGTCATACACCATATATTAATTAATAAGTAAAGCCTAACCCTCACTAAATTTATCCTACCTTTTTCAAAGCTGTTGCTGCTCCTTTGCTTTTATCATTTTTGGTTGGCGAAGTCACTTTCTTGGAAGATGAAAGCTCTTTGTTTGGGGTCTTGTTTCCACCAGATGCTTTTTTGGGGGATTCTTTACCTCCAGTTGGTGCTTTTGGCTATAAAATTGTGCATAAGTAATTAAAAGAAATAAAGCTCAAGAAAATAAGGATTGTTATTAGCCTTTGATAACAAAATTATAAAAAGAAGTGTTACAAACAAAATTAAAAAGCATGACACTAATTTCAGATAAAATAGATTTGGAATACTTTTTTTTAAAGACAAAATACGCCATCCGACCATAGGGACAAAATGTAGTATATTTATCTCCAAATGACATGCAGTTGATTAATAAGCAATAACAAATAATTCAAGCATCTATTTTATTGTAGATATGAAAAGCTGTAAGCCTTTTATTAATGTCTTAATATAATGGGTTATATACAACATCAATGTTATAACATTATTTACAGGATGTTATAATGAACTAATACAAATTTATACGCAAATATTTGATTAAAATTATTAATTAAAATAACATTTGATGGTGCTTTCCACTAAAATCTGAATTTACATCTGGCTGCAAAAATCCATCTACAATAATATTAAGTTTCTTTGCTTTCGTGGAACGCTCGGATGTAAGCAAATATCAGCTGTCATATTATAAAGAAATGTACAGTATATATATATATATATATATATATATATATATATATATATATATATATATATATATATATATATATATATATATATATATATATATATATATATATATATATATATATATATATATATATATGTTATTTCTTAATTTAATCCGTCAGTTTATTTATTTAATCAATTTATTACCAAAGTATTCGCGAACAAGATATTTAGAAGACTTTGGCGGAAATCATCATTAAAATTATTGGACCCAACGGAAAGACGAATAGTTAATAAATAGTAATTAATTTACTTTAAAAGTATTAGTGCTCCTTTTGAACTTAATTTTAATGATAAATAATACGGAAAAAACGAGTGCATCATTCTTTGGATTAAAGTTTGATTTAAATGTTTAGCTACTCATCTTGGTAATGCACTAAACCTTAAGAATTATAATTAATTTATTGAGAAAAGCTTTACGTTATCAACGTTTCAGCCTTTAAGGCCATTATCAAAATTTTTCTGAAAAGTTGGCAAATTCATAGCAAAGTTAATACAAAGAATCACTAGGATCCAAAATATAAGTAATGATAAACACATGATAAAATACAAAAAAAAACCTTGTCAACTAGCAAAAACTTACAAAGTCACATTTATACTATATATATATATATATATATATATATATATATATATATATATATATATATATATATATATATATATATATATATATATATATATATATATATATATATATATATATATATATATATATATATATATATATATATATATATATATATATATATATATATATATATATATATATATATATATATATATATATACATATATATATATATATATATATATATATATATATATATATATATATATATATATATATATATATATATATATATATATATATATATATATATATATATATATATATATATATATATATATATATATATATATATATATATATATATATATATATATATATATATATATATATATATATATATATATATATATATATATATATATATATATATATATATATATATATATATATATATATATATATATATATATATATATATATATATATATATATATATATATATATATATATATATATATATATATATATATATATATATATATATATATATATATATATATATATATATATATATATATATATATATATATATATATATATATATATATATATATATATATATATATATATATATATATATATATATATATATATATATATATATATATATATATATATATATATATAATATATATATATATATATATATATATATATATATATATATATATATATATATATATATATATATATATATATATATATATATATATATATATATATATATATATATATATATATATATATATATATATATATATATATATATATATATATATATATATATATATATATACAGTGGCGGCTCGTCATTATGGGCTCCAGGGCTGCAGCCCCTCCAAATTAAAAATACCAGGCGTAGGATGTTGATATAAATATGAAATTTTTTTCAGAGAAAAGTGATTTAAATTCATTTTTTTAACAACTTAATACATAAAAAGTATAAATCATTAAAGAAAATAAGAAGTAAATGCATTTTGCAACGGCAAATTTTTGGGTACGATATTATTTTTCAAGCATTGCCATTATTTAAAAAATGGGCTGTAAAATTTCTGCCCTAATAAGTATTTTTCAGAAAAATTTTGATAATGGCCTTAAGGGCTGAAACTTTGATAATGTAAAGCTTTTTCCTCATTAAATTAATTATAATTCTTAAGGTTTATTGCTTACTGGGATGAGTAGCCAAATAATTAAATCAAACTTTTTTTTATAGAATTATGTACTCGTTTTTTGCAATATTATTTTCCATTAATTTAATTTATTTAAAATTCGTTAATGATCAAAAATTGCTAAAATATACTAACTAATATAAAAAGAAAAAGAGTTAATATTAATTTAATATTTCTTTACACCAAATTAACTTTTCAGATAGAAAATTAAGGATGGAAATTTTAAGATGCAAATCTCGCTGTGGAGATCTTAAGATTGTTTAATTAATCTCAATTCAAATCTCTTGATTCGCGGAATACCGCTTCAAGAACTTTCAACATCTTTACTGCGGAATGTACCCTAACGTGCCTTATTTACATCATGCATACATTCTATATATTCTTTATATATATATATATATATATATATATATATATATATATATATATATATATATATATATATATATATATATATATATATATATATATATATATATATATATATATATATATATATATATATATATATATATATATATATATATATATATATATATATATATATATATATATATATATATATATATATATATATATATATATATATATATATATATATATATATATATATATATATATATATATATATATATATATATATATATATATATATATATATATATATAATATATATATATATATATATATATATATATATAATATATATATATATATATATATATATATATATATATATATATATATATATATATATATATATATATATATATATATATATATATATATATATATATATATATATATATATATATATATATATATATATATATATATATATATATATATATATATATATATATATATATATATATATATATATATATATATATATATATATATATATATATAATATTATATATATAATATATATATATATATATATATATATATATATATATATAATATATATATATATATATATATATATATATATAATATATATATATATATATATATATATATATATATATATATATATATATATATATATATATATATATATATATATATATATATATATAATATATATATATATATATATATATATATATATATATATATATATATATATATATATATATATATATATATATATATATATATATATATATATATATATATATATATATATATATATATATATATATATATATATATATATATATATATATATATATATATATATATATATATATATATATATATATATATATATATATATATTATATATATATATATATATATATATATATATATATATATATATATATATATATATATATATATATATATATATATATATATATATATATATATATATATATATATATATATATATATATATATATATATATATATATATATATATATATATATATATATATATATATATATATATATATATATATATATATATATATATATATATATATATATATATATATATATATATATATATATATATATATATATATATATATATATATATATATATATATATATATATATATATATATATATATATATATATATATATATATATATATATATATATATATATATATATATATATATATATATATATATATATATATATATATATATATATATATATATATATATATATATTATATATATATATATATATATATATATATATATATATATATATATATATATATGCTGTACATACATGAATGAATTTTTTTTAAAAATTCACAGTCGTCATGATGAGAGTCAACCTAAATACTAAAATACTATTGCTCTCTAAATTAGCTTTCAAAAATATTTTTCGTTATTATTATTACTATTATTATTGTTATTATTATTATTATTATTATTATTATTATTATTATTATTATTATTATTATTATTATTATTATTATTATTATTATTATTGTTATTTAAAAGAATAAAAGTTTTATTTTGAATTTAAATAGTGTTCTGATCTGAGAACATCACCAGAATTCACAAATTTAAGGTTGTTCATCAGTGGCCCTGCCATTAGTGTATTATCTTATCTTCGATATAAGATTTTACCTTCAAGAGGTCATTTATGATAAAATAGATAATTTGAAGGTGTGGAAAAGAAGAGTATTGACCTGGAGTTAAGGTAGAAGATACATCGGAATTTTAATATTTTCAAGCTGCAGCGTTCGTGTACTTGCACGTAACTAAGGCTACCTTCTAAATTTAAAAATATGTTTAAAAAAAAAAAAAAAAAAATTAGAAATATGAAAAATTTATTCCGTTTATTTATTTATTCCTTAGGTATTCTTAAAAAAGCATTGAAAAAGGGACATGGAAATGGTATGGTTTAGGATTTACAATATTCAGTTTGTATTAAGTACTATAATTATCCACGAATGACAGCATCAGTAGTAACATATGAATATCGTCGATCATGTAAGGTTGCAAAGCAACATTGCTATGTTATAAAGCAATATTGCTAAGTTGCAAAGCAACATTGAACACCCCACCACCGTACCTCCCTCTAACCCCCAACCCCACACGCTTCTGCCCACCTCCCTATTCGTCTCTGCCCCCTTAAAAAATGATTTAAAATAAAAAAAATAATTAAAAATAATTAAAAATCATTAAAAAAAAATTATTGAAAAAATATTGAAAAAAAATAATTTAAATAAAGAAAAAATTATTAAAAATAAAATAATTAAAAATAATTAAAAAATAAATAAATAGCAGAAAAATATAAAATTCATCCTCTCTCCCCATAACCAGCATTCCATTCCCTCATCTATGGGTTAGTCTAATCTAAACTCCAAAACGAAATCATCATGGCTTTCATCTGGTTCTTATGATTCAGCTGGTGAACTAGCTTAAAAATTTTCTATCCAGAACAACCTTGAGCAGTTGGTGCATCTCCCTACTAGTATCCCTGACCGCCTTTTGTACTTTTCTGATTTTACTGTTCCTGTGGGAGGGTCTCTCTGAGTGTGCAGAGCGCATAACCGAGGTGATTCTCTCTGGCATGGAGACGTACATTCCATATTCTTTCCCTTCTACAAAACCTAACAAACCTTGGTTTAACTCGGCTAGTTCTTGCGCTATCCGCCGTAAGAATGCAGTCTTCAGGGATTATCGTCGTCTTCAAACTCCTGAAACTCACATAACTTATATTTCATCCGGGAATCGTGCAAAATCTATTCTTCGGAACACTAAAAACTTTTTTTCTCCGTAGAAAATGCAATAATCTTTCTGGTTCATTTTCCTCACACTCTTTCTGGCATTTTGCAAAAAACGTCAACTTCAACTTTGCTTCTTCATCTTTCCCTCCTATAGTATTTTCTGACGGTTCAACTGCCAACTCATTTATACCTAAAATTATAATTTCTTCCAAAGACGTCATTTCTGCTCTCTCTGAGCTTAACACTAAGAAAACTTGTGGTTTTGAGCTTGCACGCTGCCTTAGTAAACTATTTCGTCTATGTCTTTCTACTTCAACCTATCCCTTCTTGCTGAAAACGTGCACTTATTCAGCCTGTGTCGAAAGAGGGAGACCCATCTCAACCCTCTAACTACTGTCCAATTTCTTTAACTTCCGTTCTTTCTAAAGTATTCGAATCTATCCTTAACAGGAAGATTTCTAAACATCTTCATTCTTCTAATCTTCAAGATTTGGAAACATCTCAATTCTTCTAATCGTCAATGGCTTTCGTTAGAAACGCTCTACTGGTGATCTTCTTTCCCTTCTCTCTGACTCTTCGTCCTCTGCTCTTCGGCATTTCGGTGAACCTTTTGCTGTCACGCTGGACATTTCGAAAGCTTTCGATAGAGTCTGGCACAAAGCTTTGATTTCCACACTTCCCTCTTTCGGTATCTATCCTTCACTCTGATTTCCTTTCCGGTCGTTTTAACAGCTGTTGTACACGTTGTCACAGTTCATCCTATAAGCATCTTAATAGTTGTGTTCCTCAAGGATATGTCCTATCCCCAACACTTTTTCTGCTTTTCATTAATAACCTTCTCTCTATTACTTCATCTCCCATCCACTCTTCATTACTCTTTTCAGTTTGAAAGGCTCCCCTCCCAACAACAGTTAATAGGCGAAAGGAGGGTAACCTTGGAACAACTAACCTGTAATCTATCTTTCATTTCAAATTTAGGAAGAAAAAAATGATCGTTTTCTATGCCTCAAAAACTCAATTCCTCCATCTCTCTACTCGACACAGTCTTCCACACAACTAAGATATCTATTTCGAGAACATTCAACTCAAACATTCTTCTCTCCTTATATTCTTCGAGTTTCTTTTTCTCTTGATCTTTCTTGGAAAGATCACATTACTTCTCTTTCTAAACAGGCTTCTAAGAGGTTGGGTGTTCTGAGGCGCCTTCAGAACTCCTTCACACCACCCCAGTTGCTCTGTATAGGGGAGTTGTTCATTCCTGTATAGAGTATGCTTTACACATCGGGGTGGTTCCACTCATACAGCTCTCTATGAGAAGGTGGAATCAAGGGCCTTTCGTCTCATTAACTCTCCTACTCTTACTAACTTACTCCAATCCCTTTCGTCCCGTTTAATTGCTGGGTCACTCTCTCTCTCTCTACAATCGCTATTACAAAGTGCACTTCTTTTCTGAACTCTCTCGTCGCATACCTCCTGCATTGAGAAGAGCTCGTGTGACATGGCTTTCTTCACAGTTTCAACCTTTCTCTGTTCAACTCGGACTCCAGATTTAACCGCTATGCTCAATCTTACATGTACTCTACTGGTAAAGTCTGGAACACACTACCTATATCTGTATTCCCAACTTCCTTTGACTTGCACACTTTTATACGCCGTGAATCGGGTCATGTCGGCCATTGATGGACATATTTTCGACATTTTTCTAAACTCTGATGAAAATTGGCAGTTCTCTGGCCTTTTTCCACTCAATATATATATATATATATATATATATATATATATATATATATATATATATATATATATATATATATATATATATATATATATATATATATATATATATAGGTCAAGCTTAGGCAGTCTATTCGTACTGTGTTAAAATTTATATGACGTAACCTAACGAAATCCACCTAACCTGACCCAGGGTTAATGTTTAAGAAGGCATGGCCGGGCTAACCTATGTAAAGGCACTGACACCCTAATGTTATTTGAAGTACAAATAAAGTTCTTTCTATTCGTTAGGGTAGCAATGTCTTTACAAAAGTAAAATTTTTTTAAAGTGCGCAATAGACTACATAAGTTTTCCATATATATATATATATATATATATATATATATATATATATATATATATATATATATATATATATATATATATATATATATATATATATATATATATATATATATATATATATATATATATATTAGGGATGGAGTGAAGTATCGGTATCGGTATCGGTATCGGCAGTATCGGCACATTTTTTGGTATCGGTATCGGTATTGGTATCGGTATCGAACGCTCAGGTATCGGTATCAGTATCGGCTAAAAATGGCTGATACCGATACCAGATTTTTTTCGTCCCTTTGGCTTAATTAAATTATGTAATTTTTTTTATTATTATTACTTAATATTTTGAAACGCCGTTTCGCGATAATTTTGTTTCCCGAACATTATATGTTGTTTTCCATTAAAAGTTTATTTTTTCAAATGCAAAAAATTGTTTTTCAATTTATTTTCACGCCATTTACTTCTTACCATTTGGTTTGTTTTCTTAAATATTTTATTTTTATTTTAATCCTTGATTAATCCGTTAGTAACATATTAAGATGGTAACCAAGGTACATATATATATATATATATATATATATATATATATATATATATATATATATATATATATATATATATATATATATATATATATATATATGTGTGTGTGTGTGTAGGGGAGAACGTATCGCCGTCCAAAGCGATGCAAGTACCCTTTATTAGGCATACTCCGGGGAGTGACAGTATGGTCTAGAATCTAGACCATTTCGTTTCACTTCCTAGCCCTTTGGTTCGTTCCTTTTCGCTTTTCACCTTCTCAGAGGGTCTCTAATGTACCCTCGACTCATATTGGAGTGTCTATGCTCCCACTTTTCCTTTCCCCTACTTCCTTCTCATGTTCCAAATTTACAAGCGCTTACGTCAAATGCTTAGTTTAAAAAAAAAAAAAAAAAAAAAAAAAAAAAAAAAAAAAAAAAGGTTAAACTCAAAGCAGCCTCAGAGATGCTTCGAGGAGCGGCGTTCTTTTTAAAGTTTTCAAATCTCAATTGGAAGCATCTCAATTCTTCAAATCTTATCTTTGATCGCTAGTATGACTTCCATAAGAAACGCTGTACTGGTGATCTTCTTTCTATTCTCTCTGACTCTTGGTCTTCCACTCTACGGCATTTCGGTGAATCTTTTGCTATCGCGCTGGATATTTCGAAAGCCTTCGATAGGGACTGGTACAAATCTTTGATTTCTAAACTTCCCTCTTTCAGAATTTATCCTTCTCTTTGATTTTCTTTCTGATCGATCTATAGCTGCTGTTGTAGACGGCCACCGTTCATACTTTAAATCTGCTAATAGTGGTGTTCCTCTTTATTCTGTCCAATCCCCAAAACTTTTTAAACTTTTCATTAATAATCTTCTCTCTATTACTTCATCATCTATCCGATCCTATGCTGATGATCTCATCAATCATTACTCCTTTCAGTTTGAAAGGCGCCCCTCCCTGCAACAGTTATTTGACACTAGAAAGGTTGACTTGGAAATATCTGAGGAAGAAATTGAGGAAGAGGAAGAGAAAACATTGTTTTTTTCAATGCCTCAAAAACTCAATTCCTCCATATCTCTACTCGAGACTATCTTCTACAAAACTATAACATCTTCGAAAACACACAACTCAAGCCTTCATCTGTCCTTAATAATTCTGTTTCTTTTTCTAGTGGTCTTTCTTGGAAGGATCACATTACTTCTCTTTTCTAAACAAGCTTCTAATAGGTTGAGTATTCTGTTGCGCATTTGTGATTTTTTTACGTCAATCCTGTTGCTTTATCTTTATAGGGGTGTTGTTCTCCCCTGTATGGAATACGCCTCATACATCCGGAGTAGTTCCACTCACACAGCTCTCCTTGACAAGGTGGAGTCTGGCTTTTCGTCTTAAGAACTCTTCCTTTCTCACTAATTCTCTCCAGTCTCTTTCTGCCCGTAGAACTGCTGCGTAACTCACTATATACAATCGCTAGTACAATGGACACTGCTCTTCTGAACTATCCCGTTGCTTTTCTCCTCCATTGAGAACACGTTGGTGTGACACGATATTCTACACAGTCTTATCCTTTCTCTGTTCAACTGCCTGATCCTAGACTTAACCGCTATGCCTAATCTTATATACACAACAACTGGTAAAGTCTGGAACACACTCTCTTTTTCTATTTTAACGATTAGGTTCTGATATGGACCCAACTCTGGTGGAAATTAGTGGTTTTCTGGTCTTTACCCACCAGAGGAGATATAATATATATATATATATATATATATATATATATATATATAT
>SEYY01000516.1:295000-315000 GCA_009176605.1 Armadillidium nasatum | reverse complement strand
TAAAGCATAAAAACAAAAAGTTATAAATTATAGGAAAGGCTGCAAGATCAAACTTCGCTTTAATCGTAACGGTCACCTGTTCTTATCTTAGGCCTAATGCGCAGGTGTCAACCGGTTTTAGGCCTAAACGTGATCTTAACGAGTTTTGTGACTAATTTTAGAACTAACGGCCAAACATCTCTTTTGGAAGCGTTGCTCGAAGAATGAAATAAGAACTAAAAGGAAAAACTAAAAGAATAGGAATAATAATAATAATAATAATAATAATAATAATAATAATAATAATAATAATAATAATAATGATGATGATGATGATGATGATGATGATGATGATGATAATAATAATAATAATAACATCCATCGTCGGATGGAGTTATTTATATGCAGGCAGCGCTGGCGGCGAGGTTGACGGGACAAAAAGCCATTACATGGTAGTGCGGAGGCCCAACTCTTAAAGAATGTTAATCCTTGAGGGTACAGACATATTTTAAATACGAAAAGGGGTACCCACTTTTGGTAAGTGACATTTACAGGAACCACCCCGGAGAGCAGTATGCATCCCTGTCTGGGATTCACCAATATAGACTCACCCATTGTGGAGGGAATTGGTTGCTGGTGATAGGAAATGGGGATGCATTTTATATTTTTCTGCTATTTATTTACTTATATTTATTTATTTTTTAATTGTTTTAATTATTTTTAATAAATTTTTACTTATTTTTGATAATTTTTAAATATTTTTGAAAATAATATTTTATTCTTATTTATTTTTAATTATTTTTATTATTTTTAATTATTTTTTTTAAATAAATTTTTTATTTTTAATTTTTTCTTGTTTCCTTTTTTTGGGGTGGGTAGGGGGTGGGGAGTTCAATGTTGTTTTGAAATAGAGCAATGTTGCTTTGCATCCTTGCATGATCAACGATATTCATATGTTACTTCTAGTATCATTACTTATTAAATTGTTTGATTGTGCGAATTTGACCTTAACCTTATTAATACCTCAAAATAGCAATAAATAAATAAATAAATAAATAAAAATTAGAAAGCAATCTCTTTCCTTATTTGTTCTTCTATTTATTCACAACTAAATAAGATGCTGAAATATAAAATTTGGACAGAATAAAATGGTTATATTCGTATACCTTTGACTTTGATGATTTATCTTTTTTCAAATCCGACTTCTCTTTCTTCGAACCTTTCCCAGATTTAGACAGAACCTTTTTGACGGCCTCACTGCTGTCAATCTGAATTTATATATATATAATATATATATATATTATATATATATATATATATATATATATATATATATATATATATATATATATTATATATATATATATATATATATATATATATATATATATATATATATATATATATATATATATATATATATATATATATATATATATATATATATATATATATATATATATATATATATATATATATATATATATATATATAATATATATCAACTCAACTGAAACTCACGCTATTTATATTTCATCCCGGAATCGTGCAAAATCAATCCTTCGTAACACTAAAAACTCCTTTCTCCGTAAAAATGCAATAATCTTTCTGGTTCCTCTTCTTCACGTTCTTTCTGGCATTTTGCAAAAAATGTCAACTCTAACTTTGCTTCTTCCTCTTTCCCTCCTTTAATATCTTCCGACGGCACAACTGCTGTTTTACCTTCTTCTAAAGCTGAACCCTTTGCTCAAACTTTTGCCTCTAATTCAACCTTAGACGATTCCGGAGCTATTCCTCCTCCTTCAACCCCCTCTAACTCAATTATGCCTAAAATTAGAATTTCTTCTAAAGATGTCATTTCTGCTCTCTCTGAGCTTAATACTAAGAAGGCGTACGGTCCTGATGGTATTCCTCCTGTGGTTCTCAAAACTTGTGCTTCCGAGCTTGCACCCTGCCTCGGTAAACTATTTCGTCTTTGTCTATCTACTTCAACCTTTCCTTCTTGCTGGAAACGTGCGCTCATTCAGCCTGTGCCGAAGAAGGGGGACCCCTCTCAACCCTCCAACTACCGTCCCTATTTCTTTGACCTCCGTTCTCTCTAAAGTTTTCGAATCTATCCTTAACAGGAAGATTTGGAAACATCTCAATTCTTCTAATCTTATCTCTGATCGCCAGTATGGCTTTCGTAAGAAACGCTCTACAGGTGATCTTCTTTCCCTTCTCTCTGACATCTTGGTCCTCCGCTATTCGGCATTTCGGTGAATCTTTTGCTGTCGCGCTGGACATATCGAAAGCCTTCGATAGAGTCTGGCACAAAGCTTTGATTTCTAAACTTCCCTCTTTCGGTATCTATCCTTCTCTCTGTGATCTTCTCGCTAATTTCCTTTCCGGTCGTTCTATAGCAACTGTTGTAGACGGCCACCGTTCATCCTTTAAATCTATTAATAGTGGTGTTCCTCAGGGTTCTGTACTATCACCAACACTTTTTCTACTTTTCATTAATGACCTTTCTCTCTATCACCTCATCTCCTATCCACTCCTATGCTGATGACTCCACCCTTCATTATTCCTTCCATTTTGAAAAACGTCCCACCCAACAGCAGTTGATAGACTCGAGAAGGGTAGCCTTGGAGCAACTAACCTCTGATCTTTCCCGTATTTCAAATTGGGGCAGAGAAAACATGGTTGTTTTCAATGCCTCAAAAACTTAGTTCCTCCATCTCTCCACTCGACACAATCTTCCACACAACTATGATATCTTCTTCGAAAACACACAACTCAAGCCTTCATCTGTCCTTAATATTCTTGGTGTTTCTTTTTCTCGTGATCTTTCTTGGAAAGATCACATTACTTCTCTTTCTAAACAAGCTTCTAAGAGGTTGGGTGTTCTGAGGCGCCTTCAGAATTACTTCACGCCACCCCAGTTGCTTGCTCTGCATAGGGGTGTTGTTCGTCCCTGTATGGAGTATGCTTCGCACATCTGGGGTGGTTCCACACATACAGCTCTCTTAGAGAAGGTGGAGTCAAGGGCATTTCGTCTCATCAACTCTCCTGCTCTTACTAACTCTCTTCAATCTCTTTCTGCCCGTTGAATTGTTGCGTCACTCTCTCTTTACTATCGCTATTACAACAGACACTGCTCTTCTGAACTCTCTCGTTGCATACCTCCTCCATTGAGAAGAGCTCGTGCGACACGCCTTTCTACACAGTCTCATCCTTTCTCTGTCCAACTCTCCGACCCCAGACTTAACCGCTATGCTCAGTCTTACATATACTCCACTGGTAAAGTCTGGAACCAACTCCCTTCATCTGTTTTCCCAACTTCCTTTGACTTGCATACTTTCAAACGCCGTGTGTCTGGACACGTCGGCCACCATCGACCATGATTATAGACCTTTCCCAACTCCGGTGGAATTTGGTAGGCCTCCTGGCCTTTGCCCACCGGAGGAGACATAAAAAAAAAAAAAAATATATATATATGAAATTTCTATCTCTTTAGCGACTCAGGTATATAATGTATCAGACAAGCTGTACACTTACTAAAGATGTAGCACGTATAAGGTATAAAGGCTTATCAATCTCTCTCTCTAAAAGGGCTTAGGTCAGGAATTCAGGGTTCAGGGGAGCCACTGCAACAACTGTGCTATGCACGACCTACAATATCAGCAACAAAACTGCTATCGTAACCAACGGGTGTTACACGTGAACTTCAACACCAGGAAACCTTAACAAAGAATAAACTACTCTCATTTTATGAACAAAGAAGCTAGGAGTTCTGTTTAGACTGTGAGAATTTTTCCTTCTTCACAGAAGTAATTATAAAAGGTCCTCACTCACCCTTGTATGGAGCACTGCTCTCATATCTGGTGGAGTTAAGTTGGACACTGGCTTTTATTCCAGATTTACCTATTATATATATATATATATATATATATATATATATATATATATATATATATATTATATATATATATATATATATATATATATATATATATAATATATATATATATATATATATATATATATATATATATATATATATATATATATATATATATATATATATATATATATATATATATATATATATATATATATAAATTTTTTATATTTCCTCTGGCGGACAATGGCTGGAGGTCTACCAAATTAACACCAAAGTTCGGGAGCAATCTAGAAATTGGGTCAACTTAAAAAGCCCGACATGTCCCGATACACGGCGTTTAAAGGTGTGTAATTCATAGGAAGTTGGGAAAATAGATGAAGGGAGTGTGTTCCAGACTTTACCAGTAGAGTACATGTAAAATTGAGCATAGCTGTTAATGAGAGTTGGACACAGAAAGGCCGAGAGTGTGTAGAAAGGTGTATTGCGCGAGCCCTTATCAGTGGAGGAGGTATGCGACGGGAGAGTTCGGAAGAGCAGAGTTTATTGTAATAGCAATAATATTGAGAGAGTGACGCAACAATTTGACGGGCAGAAAGAGATTGGAGAGAATTAGTGAGAGCAAAAGAGTTGATAAGACGAAAAGCCCTAGACTCCACTTTTTCAAGGAGGGCTGTATGAGTGGAACCACCCCAGATGTGTGACGCATACTGCATACAGGTTCGAACAATACCCCTATAAAGAGCAAGCAACTAGGGTGGAGTGAAGGAATTCTGAAATCTTCTCAAAACACCTAACCTCTTAGAAGCTTGTTTAGAGAGAGAAGTAATGGAATCTTTACATGAAAGATCACGAGAAAAAGAAACACCGAGAATATTATGGAGAGATGAAGGTTTGAGATGAGAGTTTTCGAAGAAGATATCATAATTTGTGTGGAAGATTGTATCGAGAAGAAAGATTGAGAAATGGAGATTTTGAGGCATTGAAAACAAAAATATTTTATCTGCCCCAATTTGAAATACGAGAAAGATCGGAGGTCAGTTGCTCCAAAGCCACCCTCCTTGCATCTATTAACTGCTGTTGGGAGGAGCACTTTTCAAATTGAAAGGAATAATGAAGGGTAGAGTCATCGGCATTGGAGTGGATAGGAGAAAAAGTAACAGGTCATTAATGGAAAACAGAAGGGTATTGGGGATAGGACAGAACTTAGAGGAATATCACTTTTAATAGATTTAAAGGAAGAACGGTGGCCGTCTACAACAACTGCTATAGAACGACCAGAAAGGATTTCAGAGAGAAGGCCACAGAGAGAAAGATAGATACCGAAAGAGAGAAGTTTGGAAATCAAAGCTTTGTGCCAGATTCTATCGATAGCTTTCGATATGTCCAGCGCGACAGCAAAAGATTCACCGAAACCCCGAAGAGCGGAGGAGTCAGAAAATAGGGAAAGAAGATCACAAGTAGAGCGTTTCTTACGAAAGCCATACAGGCGATTAGAGATAAGGTTAGAAGAATTGAGATGTTTCCAAATCTTGTTAAGGATAGTTTCGAAACCTTTAGAAAACGAAGATTAAAGAAATAGGACGATATTTAGAGGGTTGAGAGGGGTCCCAATTCTTCGGCACAGGCTGAATGAGCGCACGTTTCCAACAAGAAGGGAAGGTTGAAATAGAAAGACAGAGACGAAATAGTTTACCAAGGCAGGGTGCAAGCTCGGAAACGCAAGTTTGGACCACAGGAGGAATACCATCAGGACCATACGCCTTCTTAGTGTTAAGCTCAGAGAGAACAGAAATGACGTCTTTAGAAGAAATTACAATTTTAGGCATAAATGAGTTAGAGGAGATTGAAGGAGTAGAAACAGCTCCGTAATCGTCTAAGTTTGAAATAAAGGCAAAGGTTTGAGCGAATAGTTCAGGTTTAGAGGAAAGCTAAACGGCAGTTGTGCCGTCGGAGCATACTAAAGGAGGGAAAGAGGAAGAAGCAAAGTTAGAGTTTATATTTTGAGCAAAAGGAGTTTTTATTGTTGCGGAAATTAGATTTTGCACGATTCCGGGATGAAATATAAGTTGCATGAGTTTCTGTAGTTTTAAGAGGACGATAATCCCTGAAGGCTTCGTTCCTGTGGCGGATAGCCCCGAGAACAAGCAGAATTAAACCAAGGTTTGTTATGTTTAGTAGAAGGGAACGAATATGGAATGTACGACACCATTCTAGAGAGAATCACTTTGGTTATGCGCTCTGCACATTCCGAGGGACCCCTCCCACGGAAACAGTATTCATTTCCTGGGAAATCTGAAAAGTACAACCGCAAGTCAGACCAGTTAGTGACACCGAAATGCCAGAAACGTCTCCTCACCGAAGGCGGAGGCCTGTCTTGCGGAAGACTTGAAGAGATAGGACAAGATGCAGAGATAAGAATGTGATCTGATGAACCCAGAGGGGAGAAAGAGTTTAACAGAGTAAGGGGAAGCATAAGAATTTAGGAAAAGATCAAGTTTGTTGGGTTCATCACCAAGGCGATCAAGGATACGGAAAAGGAGATGCACCAACTGTTCAAGGTTATTCTGGATAGAAAAATGGTAGGCAAGTTCACCAGCTAGATCATGAGAGCTAGACGAAAGCCACACACACACACACACACACACACACACACACACACACACACACACACACACACACACACACACACACACACACACACACACACACACATATATATATATATATATATATATATATATATATATATATATATATATATATATATATATATATATATATATATATATATATATATATATATATATAGTTTAGTAAAGTGTATAAGTTACCTTCTTGTCAAGACCTTTTGCAACAGCTTGCAACAACAAATTTGTATTATCTGCTTCATGGCCGGCAACAATTTTGCTTGGGCGAACATTGAGTTCTTCTCCTAAGGCAAGACCTAAAAGCAAAAGAAGAATATAAAAAAATGTATTTAACTTTATCGATCAAGTGTATAGAAATATTTTTAAGAATGTTTCTTTGCACTTCCTTTAAAATAATTTACTTTTTTTTATTTAATTTTGTGTATCATCATAAGAAAAATTTATTCGTTTTTTCAAGAAAAATTCACCCTCAAATAAATTCTTTTTAATAATGGAACTTTGCTTACAAAAAGTTTATAAAGCAGGATTTTGGGTTTTCGTTTTACACTTTTCCTTTTCAAACTCAATTTTATTACAAATTTCTCGAAATTTATTTACATTTAAAAATAATTTTATCAAATTTAATACCAAAATAAGAAAGTATCATGACAATACCAAAGAGGTTATATATATATATATATATATATATATATATATATATATATATATATATATATATATATATATATATATATATATATATATATATATATATATATATATATAATAATATAGGGGAGAACGTAGCTCCCTCCGAAGCAATCCAGGTACCACTATTGGGCATAACCCGCGGAGTGATAGGATGGGCTAGATCATTTCGTTTCACTCCGTTGCCCTTTGGTTCGTTCCTTTTCGCGTTTCACCTTCTCAGAGGGTCTCTAGTGTACCTTCGCCACATACTGGAGTGTCTATGCTCCCACTACCTCTCCACCCCATTTCTTCACATGTTCCCACAAATTTACAACAAGTTTACCTTTATAAACAAAACAAAATGGTGAAACTCAAGAGCAGCCTCAGAAGATGATTTCGAGGGGCGGCATCCAAAGAATGACCCATCATCCACCCCTCACCCCACCATCACTTAAGAGTTGGCGGCCTCCGATGATGGGGAGGGTGCCGCCAGGACCCGGCGTCCGGCTTGACCCGGCTGCACGGTCTTCTTTTTTCATTAATTTCTGCAACATTCGCGGTCTTTTTTCTAATTTCCCCTTTGTCGAACACCATCTCTCTTCTTCTAAACCTCATCTCTTGTTTCTAATCAAAACTCAGGTGCTTGAGTGTGCTGACAGCAAACCTTATTCTGTTACCTCCTACTGTCTCTATCCTCATATTTCAACCAATGGCGGTTGTTGAGCATATGTGCGCAACGATGTTATTTGCTCTCGTTCCTCTAATTTGAAGTCTTCTGAATTCTCTACTTTATGGCTTAAGATCTCTTGCAAATCTACTACTATATTTATTTGTTCTGTTTATTTATCTCCTAATTCCTACTGACCATCCAAAATTCTTCGACTATATAAACTCCAAAATAGAGCACAGTCTGTCTTCTCCTTTCTCCGAAATCAGCATTTTAAGTGATTTCAATGTTCACCACAGCCAATGGCTTTCATCTAGCTCTAATGATCAAGCTGGTGAACTCGCTTATCACTTTTCTATCCAGAATAACCTTGAGAAGTTGGTACATCTCCCTACCCGTATCCCTGATCGCCTTCGTGATGAACCCAACATACTTGATCTTTTCCTTACTTCTTATCCTTCTCCTTATATTGTTAAACTCTTTCCTGATCTGGGTTCACCCGATCACCTTCTTATCTCCGTATCTTGTTCTGTCTCTTCAAGTCTTCCGCAAGAACGGCCCCCGCCTTAGGTGAGGAGATGTTTATGGCACTTCGGTGCTGCTAACTGATCTGACTTGCGGTTGTACTTCTCTGATTTCCCATGGAATGATTACTGCTTTCGTGGGAGGGGTCCCTCGGAGTGAGCTGAGCGTATAACCGAGGTGATTCTGTCTGGCATGGAGGCGTACATTCCATATTCTTTCCCTTCTACTAAACCTAACAAACCTTGATTTAACTCTACTTGTTCTCGCGCTATCCGCCGTAGGGAAGCTGCCTTCAGAGATTACCGTCGTCTTCAAACTCCTGAAACTCATTCAATTTATATTTCATCCTGGAATAGTGGAAAATCTATTTTTCGAGATATCAAAAACTTTTCTCCGCCGCAAATGCAATAATATTTCTGGCTCCTCTTCCTCTCGTCCTATCTCGCATTTTGCAAAAAAAAGGTCAACTCTAACCTTGCTTCTTCTTCTTTCCCTCCTCTAGTTTCTTCTAATGCACAACTGCCATTTTACCTTCCTCTAAAGCTGAACTCTTCGCTCATACTTTTGCCTCTAACTCTACCTTAGACGATTCCAGAGCTGTTCCTCCTCCTTCAAACATCTCCAACTCCTTTATGCCTAACATTGTAATTTTTTCTAAAAATGTCATTTCTGCTCTCTCTGAGCTTAACACTAAGAAGGCGTATGGTCCTGATGGTATTCCTCCTGCGGTTTTAAAAACTTGCGCTTCCGAACTTGCACCCTGCCTTGGTAAACTATTTCGTCTTTGCCTTACTATTTTGACCTTCCCTTCTTGCTGGAAAAGTGAGCTCATTCAACCTGTGGCGAAGAAGTAGGACCCCTCTCAACCCTCTAACTATCGTCATATTTCTTTAACATCCGTTCTTTCTAAAGTTTTCGAATCCATCCTTAACAGGAAAATTTGGAAACACCTTAATTCTTCTAATCTTATCTCTGATCGCCAGTATGGTTTTCGTAAAGAACGTTCTACTGGTGATCTTCTTTCCCTACTTTCTGAGTCTTGGTCCTCCGCTCCGAGATTTCGATGAATCTTTCGCTGTGGCGCTAGATATATCGATAGTTTTCGATAGATTCTGGCACACAGCCTTGGTTTCCAAACTTCCCTCTTTCAGAATCTATCCTTCTCTCTGTGAAATCTCTCTCTAATTTCCTTTCTGGTCGTTCTATAGCAGCTGTTGTAGACGGCCACCGTTCTTCCTATAAATATATAAATAGTGGTGTTCCTCAAGGATCTATCCTTTCTCCAACTCTTTTTTCGAATTTTCATCAATGACCTTCTCTCTATTACTTTTTCTCCTATACGCTCCTATGCCGATGACTCTACCCTTCATTACTCCTTTCAATTTGAAAGACGTCCCTCCCAACGGCAGTTTATAGATTCAAAAAGGATGGCCTTGGAGCAACTGACCTCTGATCTTTCTCGTATTTCAAATTGGGGCAGGTTGGTTGGTTGTTTTCAATGCCTCAAAAACTCAATTCCTCCATCTTTCTACTCGAAAACAATTTCCCACACAACTAGGATATTTTCTTCGAAAACAATCAACTCAAACCTTCATCTATTCTCAATATTCTCGGTGTTTCTTTTTCTCGTTATCTTTCTTGGAAAGATCACATTACTTCTCTCTCTAAACAAGCTTCTAAGAGGTTGGGTGTTCTAAGGCGCTTTCGGTTTTTTTTTACTCCACTCCAGTTGCTTGCTCTGTATAGGGATGCTGTTCGCCCCTGTATGGAGTACGCCTATCACATCTGGGGTGGTTCCACACATACAGCTATTCTCGAAAAGGTGGAGTCTAGGACTTTCGTCTCATCAATTCTCGTGCTCTTGTTAACTCTCTCCAGTCTCTTTCTTCCCGTCGAATTGTTGCATCACTTTCTCTATACTATCCCTATTACAACGGACACTGCTCTTCTGAACTCTCACGTCGCATACCTCCTCCATTGAGAATGGCTCGTGCGACACGACTTTCTACACAGTCTCATCCTTTCTCTGTCCAACTCTCCGACCCCAGACTTAACCGTTATGATCACTCTTACATGTACTCTACTGGTAAACTCTGGAACACACTCCTTTTATCTGTTTTCCCAACTTCCTTTGACTTGCACACTTTTAAACGCCTTGTATCGAGTCACGTTGGCCTTTAGCGACCAGATTCCAAATGTTCCCAAACTCTGGTGGAATTTGGTAGGATTGCTGCCTTTGCCCACAAGAGGAGACAATATATATATATATATATATATATATATATATATATATATATATTATATATATATATATATATATATATATATATATATATATATATATATATATATATATATATATATATTAGTGATGGCATCCGCATCCGCATCCGCATTTTCGAAAATTCAACATCCGCATCCGCACTTTCGGAAATTCATCCGCATCCGCATCCGCATCCGCACTTTCAAAAATTCAACATCCGCATCATCCGCATCCGCATCCGCACTTCTCCAAAATTCGACATCCGCATCCGCATCCGCAAATTAGAAAATATGACATCCGATCCATCACTAATATATATATATATATATATATATATATATATATATATATATATATATATATATATATATATATATATATATATATATATATATATATATATATATATATATATATATATATATATATATACATATATATATATATGCGAATTGTAGATCAAGAGTGAGGGTGAAGAGAGAACTATCGGATTGGTTTAGCATAGGAGTGGGATTGAGACAGGGGTGTGTAATATCTCCATGTTATTTAATCTATTGATGAATGGTTTACTTAGAAAAATGGAGAGAGAAGCTAAGAGTATTACGTTGAGAAATATGGAGGGTGAATGTGGTGAATGTTTTACTTTTTGCAGATGATGCGGCATGTGTTGGTGGCAGAATCTGGAGAAAAGATGAGAATACTTGTGAGAGAGTTTGAAGGGAAATGTGCAAACACGAGATTGAAATTCAATCCAGTGAAGAATAAAGTTATGAGGATTGGAGGTGGGGATGAGGAAATGTGGAGGGAGGAATTGATTTGTAGAAGTGTGAGAATGGAAACTTGAGGAGGTGAATGAATTCAAATATCTAGTAATGTTGGGTGAAAGGTAAGGGTGGGACGGAAAAAGAAATAAAGAACAGAGTGGTAGAAGGAATGAAAGTATTGGGGGGGCCTAAGAAAAGTATGGAAGAAAGGAAAAATTTCGAAAGAAATAAAGATAAGAAAGTTTAAATGTATGTGTTCACCTTCTGTATTGTATGGGTGTGAAACATAGATGTTAAGTGCTCGGTCGAGAAAAAGTTTCAACGTCTTTGAGATGAAAGATTTGAGAGCGATATATAAATTGAGAAGGATTGATAGGATTAGAAATTAAAGAATAAGGGAAATGTGTAAATGGAAGAAGGGTGTAATTGATAGAGAGGAGGAGGATGTGCTAAAATGGTTTGGACATATGTGAAGAATGAATGAGGACAGAATTTTGGGCAAGGTACTTAGATTCCATGTGGATAGAGGTAGGGATAGGGGAAGGCCGAAGTGGAGATGGATGGATGGAGTGAGAGAAATTTTGATGGAAGGAATTTGAGTTTAGAAGAGGGTAGAAGATTTGTAGAGACAGAGAGAGATTAAGGGCGGTGGTGAAAGGGGTTGGAAGGGGTTGGTTGTAAGGGAATTGTGGCGGGCACCACCCCACGAAAGTGGGAAAGGTGATAATGAAATATATATATATATATATATATATATATATATATATATATATATATATATATATATATATATATATATATATATATATATATATATATATATATATATATATATATATATATATATATATTAGTGATGGCATACGCATTCGCATCCTGATCAAAATTAACATCCGCATCCGCATCCTCATCAAAATTAACATCCGCATCCGCATCCGCACTTTCGAAAATTCAACATCTGCATCCGCATCCGCATCCGCACTTCTTCAAAATTCGACATCCGCATCCGCAAATTAGAAAAAATGACATCCGATCCATCCTATATATATATATATATATATATATATATATATATATATATATATATATATATATATATATATATATATATATATATATATATATATATATATATATATATATATATATATATATATATATATATATATATATATATATCAGAGATAAGATTAGAAGAATTAAGGTGTTTCCAAATCTTCTGTTAAGGATAGATTCGAAAACTTTAGAAAGAAAGAATGTTAAAGAAATAGGACGATAGTAATACGGTTGAGAGGGGTCCCCCTTCTTCTGCACAGTCTGAATGAGCGCACATTTAGAAGGGGAAGGTTGAAATGGAGAGACAAAAACGAAATAGTTTACCAAGGCAGGGTGCAAGCTCGGAAGTACAAGTTCTGAGAACCGCAGGAGGAGTACCATCAGGATCATACGCCTTCTTAGTGTTAAGCTCAGAGAGGGCACAAATGACATCTTGGGGGTTGAAGGAGGGGAAATATCTCCCGAATCGTCTAAGGTAGAATTAGAGGGAAAAGTATGAGCGAAGAGTTCAGCTTTAGTAGAAGGTAAAATGGCAGTTGTGCCATCAGTAGAAACTAGAGGAGGGAAAGAGGGAGAAGCAAAGTTAGAGTTGACATATTTTGGAAAATGCCAAAAATAACGTGAAGAAGAGAAACCAGAAAGATTATTGCATTTGTGACGAAAAAAAGAGTTTTTGGTATCTCGAAAAATAGATTTTCCACTATTCCGGGATGAAATACAAGTTGAATGTATTTCAGGAGTTTGAAGACAACGGTAATTTCTGAAGGCAGCGTCCCTGCGACGGATAGCGTTAGAACAAGCAGAGTTAAATCAAGGTTTGTTAGGCTTAGTAGAAGGGAAAGAATATGGAATAAACGCCTCCATTTCAGAGAATATCGCCGGTTATGCGCTCAGCACACTACGAGAAACCCATCCCACGAAAGCAGTAATCATTTTACTGGAAATAGAAAAGTACAACCACGAGTCAGATCAGTTAGCAGCACCGAAGTGCCAGAAACGTCTCCTTGCCGAAGGTGATGTCCGTTCTTGTGGAAGACAGGAAGAGACAGAGCAAGATACGGAGATAAGAAGGGGATCGGATGAACCCAAATTAGAAAAGAGATTAACAGTATAAGGAGAAGGATAAGAGGTTAAGAAAAGATTAAATATGTTGGGTTCATCACAGAGGCGATCAGGGATACGGGTAGGGAGATGTACCAACTTCTCAAGGTTATTCTGGATAGAAAAGTGGTAGTCGAGTTCACCAGCTTGATCATTAGAGCTAGATGAAAACCATTAGCTGTGGTGAACATTGAAATCACCTAAAATGCTGATTTCGGAGAAAGGAGAAGAAAGAATATGCTCTATTTTGGAGTTTAAATAGTCGGAGAATTTTGGATAGTCTCTAGAGTTAGGAGATAAATAGACAGAACAAATAAATTTAGTATTAGAATTGCAAAAGAGCTTAAGCCATAAAGTAGAGAATTCAGGGAACTCCAAATTAGAGACATGAGAGCAAATAACATCGTTGCGCACATTTGCGCATCAGCCGCCTTTGGCTGAAAATTGAAGATAGAGACAGTAGGCGGTAACAGAATAAGATTTGCTGTTGGCACACTCAAGCACCTGAGTTTTGGTTAGAAACAAGAGATGAGATTTAGAAGAAGAGAGATGGTGTTCGACAAAGGGGAAATTAGAAAAAAAGACAGCGAATATTAGAGAAATTAATAGAAAAAGAAGACCGTGAACCAGGGCAAGCCGGACGCAGTGTCTTGGCGGCACCATCCCTATCACTGGAAGCCGCCAACTCCCAAGTGATGATGGGGTGAGGTGTGGATGAGGGGCATTCTTTGGATGCCACCCCTCGAAACATCTACGAGGCAGCTCTGATTTTCGCCATTTTTGTTTTGTTTTGTTTTATAAATGCAATGTAAGAGTAAGTCCTTGTAAATATAAGGGAACATGTGAAGAAATGGGGTGGGGAGGAGTGGGAGCATATACACTCCAGTGTGAGGTGAAGGAACACTAGAGACCCTCTGAGAAGGTGAAACGCGAAAAGGAACTAACCAAAGGGCAACGGAGTGAAACGGAAAGGTCTAGCCCATTCTATCACTTCGAGGGCTATGCCCAATGGGGGTACTTGCATCGCTTCGGACAGTGCTACGTCCTCCCCTATATATATATATATATATATATATATATATATATATATATATATATATATATATATATATATATATATATATATATATATATATATATATATATATATATATATATATATATATATATTAGTGTTTTTTTAAGATGGTCCTGGAGAAACTTTTCCCTGATTTTTCTTGTATTTTAACTGAATAAGAGAAAGCTTGATTATTTTCCTTCAGTTTATTCAACTCTCTTCTCGACAAAACCGAAATCATCGAACTCAAACTTTCCTCAGTCCTTCAAATACTCGGCACTTTCTGTTGTTTGAATTTCCTTGGAAGAATTATATTGCAGCTACTCGTAACACCGGCGTAGGTGCTTTCCTGACTTTTTTTTGTCTCCTCTGGTGGTCAAAGGCCAGAGGCCTATCAAATTCCACCTGAGTTGGAGGGATGTCGGAATTGTCGGCTGTTAATAGCTGACATATCCAGATACACGGCGTTTTAAGGTGTGCAAGTCAAAGAAAGTCAAAAAAGTAGATAAAGTGAGTGTGTTTCAGACTAAAGTGGAGTACATGTAAAATTGAGCACGGCTGTTAAGTCTGAGGTATCAGAGAGTTGGACAGAGAAAGGATGATACTGTGTTGAAAGGCGTCTGGCACAAGCCCTTTTAAGGGAGAAGGTATGCAATGAGAAAGTTCAGAAGAGCAGTCTCCGTTGTAAAAGGAAAAGTATAAAGAGAGTGACGCAACAATTCGACAGGCAGAAGGATACTGGCGAGAGTTTGTGAGAGAATAAGAGTTAATAAGACGAAAAGCCATAGATTTTTCCAAGAAAAGCAGTATGAGTGGAACCACCCCAGATGCGTGATGCGTTCTCCATACAGGGGCAAACAACACTCCTATAAAGAGCAAGCAACTGGGGTGGCGTGGGGAAATTCTGAAGGTGCTCAGAACACCAAACCTCTAAGATGATTGTTTAGAAAGAGAAGTAATGTGATCTTCCCAAGAAAGATCACGAGAAAAAGAAACACTGAGAATATTAAAGACAGACGAAGATTTGAGATTTGTGTGTTCGAAGAAGATATAGCTGTGTGGAAGTTGTAACGAGTAGGGAGATGGAGGAACTGAGTTTTTGAAGCATTGAAAACAACCATTTTTCCTCTGCCTCAATTTGAAATACGAGAAATATCAGAGGTCAGTTGCTCCAAGGCTACCGTCTGCGTCAATTAACTGCTGATGGAAATGGCGTCTTTTAAAATAAATTGGATTGGATGGGTGATGAGGTAATAGAAATAAGGTCATTAATGAAATGTAGAAAAACAGTTGGACATATCCCTGAGTAACACCACTATTTATAAATTTAAAGGAAGAACGGTGGCCGTCTACAACAAATGCTATAGAACGACTGGAAAGGTAAGTAGAGAGTATTGAGATATCATGCGTCCTTCTTTGGGATGTGCTTCTCATATCTGAAGTGGTTCCACTTTAGAAAGGACTGATTCTTGGGATTTTCACTTTTCCCAATTTTCCAATTTTAACTGACTCTCTTCAATCATTTTCAAACACTCGATTATTTGTTTCACTTTTACACTTTCATTATGCTGTTCCAATAACAATGGACTGCCTTTCTGAACTCGTAAGTCTCGTATCTCTCTCGAGCAACTCGACATTTCAAATAGTTCTGTTCTTTCTCTCTATAACTCTTAGACCTCACACGTAAAGGTTTTGATAATTTATTAATGTACTTTAAAATCAGAATTACTTTTCCTTCTTAAATTTTCACCTCTTCTTTTGATTTTTAGAGGCCCTATATTGGAAAATGTCAGTATATTATTTCATTTTTGATAATTTTCCCTAGTATTTTGATTTAATTTTTGTTTTAATATATTAGAGGTGGACCGAATATTCGTTTCACATTCGCATTCGCATTCGCATTCGCATTTTCAATTGCGAATGTTTGTGAATGATTTTTAAAAAATTTAGCAATGAAAATCTTTGAATTTTCAAAAAGCTTTCCTTCTTAATTCAGTTTTCCTTAAACATGAAACGCGCGCTCATCTGACTTCTTCTATGTAATATATAAATTTCAGTTTGATAAATACTAGTCGATGTACGCCTTATGATATCATGCGCGCACTACGCACAATGTTTGTACTAATTGTGTATCTGACCAGTAAGCATTTTATATATATATATATATATATATATATATATATATATATATATATATATATATATATATATATATATATATATATATATATATATATATATATATATATATATATATATATATATTCTCCGGTGAGAAAAGGCCGGAGTCCTACCAATTTCCACCAGAGTTGGGAAACATCAGATCTTGGTCATTAAAGTCCGACATGTCCAGATGCACGGTATTTGAAAGTATGCAAGTCAAATGAGGTTGGGAAAACAGAACAAGGGAGTGTTTTCCAGACTTTACCAGTAGAGCACATGCAAGATTGAGCATTGCGGTTAAGTCTGGGTTCGGAGTTGAACAGAGAAATTGTGAGAATGTGTAGGAAAGCGTGTCGCACGAGCTCTTCTGAAAAGAGAAGGTATGCGACTGAAGATTTCAGAAGAACAGTGTCCATTGTAATGGCGATAGTATGGAGAGAGTGACGCAACAATTCGACGGGCAGTAAGAGACTGGAGAGAAAAAAAATTTGTGAGAACGAGGGAGTTTATGAGACAAAAAGCCCTAGACTCCACCTTCTCAAATAGTGATGTTTGAGTGGAACCACCGCAGATGTGCGAGTCATACTCCATACAGGGGCGCGCAACTCCTTTATAGAGAGCTAGCAACTTGGGTGGCGTGAAGAAATTGTGAAGGCGCCTCAGAACACCCAACCTCTTAGAAGATTGTTTAGAAAGAAAAGTTAGGTGATCTTTCCAAGAAAGATCACGAGAAAAAGAAACACCGAGAGTATTGAGAAATTGAGTTTTTGAGTCACGGAAAACGATCATGTTTTCTCTGCTCCAATTTGAAATACACTGGAAGGAGTAATGAAGGGTGAAGTCATCAGCATAAGAGTGGATAGGAGATGAGGTAATAGAGAGAATGTCATTAATGTCATTATTATCTCTGTTATTGTTATTATTATTATTATTATTATTATTATTATTATTATTATTATTATTATTATTATTATTATTATTTTGAATGTATCTTCTTAGGATTTTTAATTAAATAACTAAAGAATACCCAAATGTATTCGTATTTTAGGGTCAATTTTCAGTTGGTTAAAAAAAGAGAAAAAAAAGTCCTTTTCGTGAGCGACATAAAAAGAAATTGATTTTAAAAGTCAATTTTTTTTGTTTTCTTCCTTTTCTTATTTCCTCTTATTTGGTCCAACTTGATTTAGTGGCCACATCAAGACACAACTTTCCAATCAATCCCTAAACAAAAATTTGTCTCACAACAAAATTACTTAATGGTCTATGGCAATATATATATATATATATATATATATATATATATATATATATATATATATATATATATATATATATATATATATATATATATATATATATATATATATATATATATATATATATATATATATATATATATATATAAAAGAAAAGTCTTTTCATATGAGTAAGACAAAAAGTTTCGCCTTAAAAATAAGCCATAAATATAGAGCAATTTGAAGGAGTTGGTTCGATTCCGCAAAAAGATCTTACGCAGAAGCTACTACGAAAGTTCTTCTTTTTGAAAAAGGCAAAGCCCGTCACATCTTAACTTCTAAATAAAAAATTAAAGTGCGAAAAATTTCTTATTAAATGGAAATTAAAAACTGTGTTGTAAAAGGACGTAACGAACAAACTGCAAAGGAGCGAATTGAGCGAAATTCTCTTCGTAAGAAAAAACAAAAAATCATATCACATAAAAAAAGTAGCAGATACCTAAGGGCTCTTTGGCGCACATTTTCAGAGAAGACTTTTTTTAAAAAAAAACTCACCATGGGACATTTACTTACGGATGCCCTAAAGAAGGGAAGGAGAGAAAAGTCGAAATGCTTTTGATCGACATTAAAAATTTACTTTAAAGAGGAAACAAATCACTATCGGGGAAAAAAACCTTAAGAAACAAAATAATAGGATGCATGCTGGGTCATCTAAGAAATCAACAAAACACATACCGTTTTGACTTCCATTAAAGCTGAACTCTTCGCTCAAACTTTTGCCTCTAATTCAACCTTAGACGATTCCGGAGCTGTTCCTCCTCCTTCAACCCCCTCCAACTCATTTATGCCTAAAATTGTAATTTCTTCTAAAGACCATTTCTGCTCTCTCGGAGCTTAACACTAAGAAGGCGTAGGGTCCTGATGGTATCCCTTCTGTGGTACTCAAAACTTGTGCTTCCGAGCTTGCACCCTGCCTTGGTAAACTATTTCGTCTATGTCTTTCTTCTTCAACATATACCTTCTTGCTGGAAACTGGCGCTTATTCAGCCTGTGCCGAAGAAGGGAGACCCATCTCAACCCTCTAACTATCCTCCAATTTCTTTAACCTCCTCTCTTTGTCAAGTTTTCGAATCTATCCTTATCAGGAAGATTTGGAAACATCTCAGTTCTTCTAATCTTATCTCTGATCACCAGCATGACTTTCGTAAGAACTCTTTACTGGTGATTTTCTTTCCCTTCTCTCTGACTCTTGGTCCTCCATTCTTCGGCATTTCGGTGAATCTTTTGTTCTTGCGCTAGACATATCGAAAGCTTTCGATAGAGCCTGTCACAAAGCTTTGATTTCCAAACTTCCCTCTTTCGGCATCTATCCTTCCCTCTGTGGTCTCTCTGATTTCCTTTCTGGTCGTCCTATAGCAGCTGTTGTAGAGGGCCACCGTTCATCCTATAAATCTATTAATAGTGGTGTTCCTCAAGGATCTGTCCTATACCCAACACTTTTTCTGCTTTTCATTAATAACCTTCTCTCTATTACTTCATCTCCTAACCACTCCTATGCTGATGACTCCACCCTTCATTACTTTTTTCATTTTGAAAGGTGCCAGTCTCAACAACAGTTAATAGACGCAAGGAGAGTGACCTTGGAGGAATTAACCTCTGATCTATCTTGCATTGGGGCAGAGAAAGCATAGTCGTGCCTCAAAAACTCAATTCCTCCATCTCTCTACTCGACACAATCTTCCACACAACTATGATATCTTCTTCGAAAACAAAAAAATCAAACCTTCATCTCTTCTAAATATTCTTGGTGTTTCTTTATATCGTGATCTTTTTTGGAAAGATTACATTATTTCTCTTTCTAAACAAGCTCCTAAAAGGCTAGATGTTCTGAGGCACCTACAGCTTTTCTTCAGTCCACCCAAGTTGCTAGCTCTGTATAGGGGTGTTGTTCGCCCCTGTATGGAATACTCCTCATACATCTGGGTCA
>SEYY01000516.1:265000-287500 GCA_009176605.1 Armadillidium nasatum | reverse complement strand
AGAATGACAGAAAGATTGTGAGGAAGAGGAACCAATAAGATTATTGCATTTTCTACAGAGTTAAGAGTTTTTAACGTTATTATTTTGAACGATTTTGGGATGAAGTTTCTAGGGTTTGAAATTCCCTGCGGAGAATAGCACGAGAACAAGAAGAGTTAAATCTAGGTGTGTTAGCTTTTGTTGAATGGAAAAAACATGGAATATACGCCTACATGCCAGAGACAATCACCTCGGTTATGAGCTTAGTGCACTCCGAGGAACTCTTTTCATGGAAACAGTAAGTGTTCCATGGGGAATCAGAGAAGTACCACTGCAAGTTAAACCAGTTAGCGGCACCGAATACCAGAAACGTCTACTCGCAGAATGTGGGTGCAGTTCTTACGGAAAACTTGAAGAGATAGAACAACATACAGAGATAAGAAGGTGAAAGGAGAATAAGAAGTTAAAAAAAGATCAAATATTTTACAAATTTACAAAGACTGTCAGAGGTAAGAGTAGAGAGTTGTACAAACTGCTCAAGGTTGTTCTCAATAGAAAGTTCACAAAACTGGGTTCACCAGCTTTATCACGAAATTAGATGAAAACTTTTAGCGGTGGTGAAAGGTGATATCATGTTAAATGATGATTTCTGAAAAAAGAGAGGAAGAAAGAATGTGCTCTATTTTGGAGTTTAGGTAGTCGAAGAATTAAATATTCAGTAGAATTAGGTTTTAAATAGATATAACAAATGATTTATTTGTAGAACTGAAGGAGAGCTTAAGTCATAAAATAAAAAATTTGGAGGATTCCCAATTAAAATCATGAAAACTAACAGAATCGTTGCGTAAAAATGCCTTTGGCTGAAAATTGAGGATAAATACAGTAGGAAGGAACAAAGTGAAGTGTGCTGTCAGAGCAGTCAAGCACTTGAGTTTCGATTTAAAACAAGAGGAGATCTAAGAGGGAGATGGTGTTTGACAAAATGGAAATTAAATAAGAAATCGCGAAAGTTGTTATAATTAATGAAAAAGTAGACCGCGCACTAGCACCAGCACCAGCACCAGCACCAGCACCTGCACCTGCACCAGCACCAGCACCAGCACCAGCACTATCTTTGAGGCTGCCAACTCCTTAATGAAAATAAGGTGAGGGGACAATGTTTGGATGACGACCATAAAAATATTCCCGAACAGTTTTATGCTCCCCATTTTTCCTTAAAAAAAAAAAAAAAAGTATGCGAGATTAAGCGTTTGTCAGTGTGTGTGAGCGTTACATGTAAAAAATGGGAATTGCTGCGGGAGTACAGATACTGTAAAATGGGTGGAGAGTTCAATAAAGACTCCCTGAGAAGGTAAAACGACATAAGAAAACAATCAAAGTGTAGCAGAGTAGAACGGCATGGCCTAGTCCAACCTAACACACCGCGAGTTATACCCAATGGAGGGTATTTACATAGCTTCAAGCGGCGCTACGTCCTCCCTATATATATATATATATATATATATATATATATATATATATATATATATATATATATATATATATATATATATATATATATATATATATATATAGTGTTAATGACGAGATAATTTTTAGGTCATTTCAATAAGACTCTACACTATTTGATAAGACTGTGGATATTGTATTCATTATATTGCTATGAACTTATGCGCTTTGATCTGTGTTTTTAACACACACACACACACACACACACACACACACACACACACACATACACACACACATATATATATATATATATATATATATATATATATATATATATATATATATATATATATATATATATATATATATATATATATATATATATATATAAATTAGTGATGGCATCCGCATTGATGAGGATGCTCCACGGATGCGGAGCATCCGCATCCGCATCCACACTTTCGAAAATTCAACATCCGCATCCGCATATATATATATATATATATATATATATATATATATATATATATATATATATATATATATATATATATATATATATATATATATATATATATATATATATATATATATATATATATATATATATATGCGAATTGCACATCAAGAGTGAGGGTGAAGAGGGAACTATTGGATTGGTTTAGCATATAAGTGTTATTGAGACAAGTGTGTAATGTCGCCATGTTATTTAATCCGTTAATGGATTGTGTAGTTAGAGAAATGTAGAGAGAAGGGAAGGGTATTAGGCTGAGAAATATGGAGGGTGAATGGGATGTGAATGTTTTACTTTTTCCAGATGATGCGTTGTTAGTGGCAGAATCTGGAGAAAAGTTGAGAATACTTGTGAGAGAGTTTGAGGGGAATTGTTCTAACAAGAGATTGAAAGTCATTCCAGCGAACAGTAAAGTTATCATCAGTATTGGAGGTGGGGATGAGGAGATGTAGAGGGAAGAATGGGGGTGTAGAAGTGGGGAGATGGAAACTTGTGGAGGTCGATGAATTCAAATATCTAGGAATATTGGTTGAAGGTAAGGGTGAGAAGGAAAAAGAAATAAAGAACAGAGTGCTAGAGGGAATGAAATTGTTGAGGGGCTTAAGAAAAGTTTGGAGGAAAGGAAAAATTTTGAAAGAAATAAAAATAAGAAAGTGTGAATGTATGTGTTTACATCCTGTTTTGTATGGGTGCGAAACAAGGATGATAAGTGTTCTGGCGAGGAAAAGTTTGAATGTCTTTGAGATTAAAGGTTTGCGAGCAATTCTTTCATTTCTAATCCTATCAATCTTTCTCAATAGGTAAATTGAGAAAGATTGATAGGATTAGAAATGAAAGAATAAGGGAGATGTGTAAATGGATGAGAGGTGTAGTTGATAGAGCGGAGGAGGGTGTGCTAAAAAGGTTTAGACATATGTGTAGAATGAATGAGGACAGCATGGTGGGCAAGGTACTTAGATCCGAGGTGGATGGGGGTAGGGGGAAGGGAAGGCCAAAGTGGACATGGATGGATGGAGTGAGAGAGATTTTGGCTGCAATGAATTTGAGTTTAGAAGAGGGTAGAAGACTTGCGGAGAACAGAGTGAGATGGAGGGAGGTGGTGAAAGGGGTTGAAAGGTAAGAATGGGTATGTTTGTAAGGGAATTGTGGAGGGCACCACCCCACGAAAGTGGGAAAGGGGATAGTGAAATATATACATATATATATATATATATATATATATATATATATATATATATATATATATATATATATATATATATATATATATATATATATATATATATATATATATATATATATATATATTAGTGATGGCATACGCATTCGTATGCTCATCAAAATTAATATCCGCATCCACATCCACATCCGCACTTTTCGAAAATTCAACATCCGCATCCGCATTCGCATCCGCACTTTTCGAAAATTCAACATCCGCATCCGCATCCGTATCCATCACATTCGAAAATTCAACATCCGCATCCACATCGGCACTTCTCCAAAATTCGACATCCGCATCCGCAAATTAGAAAAAATGACATCCGATCCATCACACACACACACACATATATATATATATATATATATATATATATATATATATATATATATATATATATATATATATATATATATATATATATATATATATATATATATATATATATATATATATATATATATATATATATATATATATATATATATATATATATATATATATATATATATGTGTGTGTGTGTGTGTATGCGCGTGCGCGAGTGTGTGTATGTATGTACATGTGTACATACGAAAATATTCTTACCACATTAATTATATCATGCAAGTATCGAAATGGGGGTTTCCCTAAAAGTTTTTCCGAAAGCGGAGGTTTTGAAACGTATTTGCCAAGCATTTCTTGAGTCTTTTTGATCACTTGTTGACTCATGTTTATGGATATAAAAGTTTATTAAAAAAAAAAAGGAAAATTTTCTTTAAAAGATAAAGAGTACTTCAATCAATCATATTTAATTTGTTTTTTTTAATACGACTTTGATGAAGAATTTACTGTAAAAGTGAATAATTGAAATGTATTTTGGTAAATGTTTAGAAGTCACTTTTCTTTTCACATTTTACGAAGTTAAATGATTTTACCTAAAGAAAAACCTGCAAAAACATGGCTCACTCTCCCACACAGTAAGGTCTTACTAACCTTTGGACATTCACTTTAACAACACAGTTGTGTTTGACAAATTCCAAGAAAGAGAGAGAGAGAGAGGACGTTACATGCGTAACCATGGCAACCAATTCTAAACAAATAACTCTAAAGTTACTTTATGGAATATGCCCTTGAATCTTATTATTATTAATGCAATCGATGTTCAATTTGAAAATCGAACCTGATAAATTTTTCAGAATTGTCCCCATTTTCCCCTTTTCCTTAAATCTTCCCTTTACTTTTTCCCACAAACATAATTTTCAAAATCGGCATCAGAAATCCTGCAAGACCACACTTCAGGTTTTATATATACTCTCTCTCTCTCTCTCTCTCTCTCTCTCTCTCTCTCTCTCTCTCTCTATATCTATATATATATATATATATATATATATATATATATATATATATATATATATATATATATATATATATATATATATATATATATATATATATATATATATATATATATATATATATATATATATATATATATATATATATATATATATATATATATATATATATATATATATATATATATATATATATATATATATATATATATATATATATATATATATATATATATATATATATATATATATATATATATATATATATATATATATATATATATATATATATATATATATATATATATATATATATATATATATATATATATATATATATATATATATATATATATATATATATATATATATATATATATATATATATATATATATATATATATATATATATATATATATATATATATATATATATATATATCACCTCTGGTGTGCAAATGCCTGAACTAATTTCCATCAGAGTTGGAGAAACATGGCAAAACTGGTCAAGTTAAAGGCCGACACGTCCCGATGTTTTAAAATGCATAAGTCAAAGGAAGTTGGGAAAACAGATAAAGGGAGTGTATCACAGACTCTGCCAGCTGAGTACAAGTAAGATTGAGCATAGCGGTAAAGTCTAGGATAAAAGAGTTGGACAGATAAAAGATGAGAACCTATAGAAAGGCGTGCAGCACAAGCCCTTCTCAATGGAGAAGGTATGTGACGTGAGAGTTCAGAAGAGCAATGTCCATTGTAATTGCAATATTTTAGAGAGAATGATGTAACAATTTTAACGAGCAGAAGAGATTTGAGAAAATTTGTGAGAGCAGAAGAGTTGGTAAGATGAAAAGCTTTGGTCTCCATCTTTTCAAGGAGAGCTGTATGAGTGGAACCACTCCAGATGTGTGTGAGGCATATGCCATACAGGATTGAACAACATCACTATAAAGAGCAGGATACTGGAATGGAGTTAAGAAATTTCGAAGGGGCTCCAAAACACCCAACGTCTCAGAAACTTGTAGAGAAAGAAAAGTAATGTGATCTTTTCAAAGATCACGAGAAAAAGAAACACCGAGAATATTAAGGACAGACAAAGGTTTGAGTTGTGTGCTTTCGAAAAAGATGTCCTAGTTGTGATTAAGGTTGTGTCGAGTAGAGAGAATAAGGAAGTAATTGAGTTTTTGAGGCATTGAAAAAGACCGTTTTTCTGCCCCAGTTTGAAATGCGAGAAAGATCAGAGGTTAGTTGCTCCAAGGCTATCATCCCTGCGCCAATTAACTGCTGTTCGGAGAGGCGTATCTCAAATTGACAGGAATAATGAAGGGTGGATTTATTGGCATAGAGGCGGATAGGTGATGAAATAGAGAAAAGGTCATTAAAGAAAAATCGAAAAAGTGTTGGGGATAGAACAAAACCATGAAAATCAACTGGAAGAATGGAAGAAAGGTTGCCGTCTGCACCATATATATATATATATATATATATATATATATATATATATATATATATATATATATATATATATATATATATATATATATATATATATATATATATATATATATATATATATATATATATATATATATATATATATATATATATATATATATATATATATATATATATATATATATATATATATATATATATATATATATATATATATATATATATATATATATATATATATGTATTGAATGTATTGAATGACCAGAAAGGAAATCAGAGGAGACGACAGAAAGGTGGATAGATTCCGAAAGAGGGAAATAAAGGAATCAAAGCGTTGTGCCAGACACTATGGAAGGCTTTCGATATGTCCAGAGCGACAACAAAAGACTTCCGAAATGCAGGAAGAGCAGTGGATGGATGAACAGTCAGAGAGAAGAGAAAGATCACCAGTATAATTTTTTTTTACAAAACCCATACTGTAAATAAAATTGCCCAATTCCCATATATATATATATATATATATTATATATATATATATATATATATATATATATATATATATATATATATATATATATATATATATATATATATATATATATATATATATATATATATATAATATAATAATAAAAAAATAAAAAAACCGTGTCGTATGCTAAAACAATAATAATAATAATAAAAAAAGAATAAAACATTTAATAAAATAGAGGAATCTTTTGAGAAGACAAACCCTTCTCCTTATTCAGGTCCGATACTAAAAACGTTTTAGCATCGAGCCTGAATTAGGAGAAGAGTTTGTTCTCTCGAAAGCCTTGTCTTGTTTTATTAAATATTTTGTTTATTTTTTTATTGCTTTATATATATATATATATATATATATATATATATATATATATATATATATAATATATATATATATATATATATATATATATATATATATATATATATATATATATTATATATATAGAGCTCGGCATTAACTCGTTAATCCGTTAATCGTTAGTTAACATCGTTAAATTTTCCATTAACGATTAGCGTTCGCTAATAATAAAAATCATTAACAGACTTATTAACGCTTTTACATTTTCTTGTCGTTAACACAAGTTCCTTAATCAAAAATTTGATTAAAAAAAAATTAAAGCATTTTCGGTCAGGTATATTGGGTGAAAAACTTTAGTTCTAAATGAAGTCTGGATAATTCAAAACTATTATTCCTTGTTCTTAAACTTCTACGGTACAATGATAATCTTTAAACCATCACCCTTTAACTTTTTAATGTCCATCGCCCAATTTTAATTTTTATGTGAATAAAATTGCCCAACTCCCATATATATATATATATATATATATATATATATATATATATATATATATATATATATATATATATATATATATATATATATATATATATATATATATATATATATATATTATATATATATATATATATATATATATTGTATTTAAATTTGCATTTAAGATTAATTAATTTTTTCTTTCTGCTGTGTTTAATACTTAATCCGTTTTTCTTACCCTATTTCTTGGTTCTGAGAATAAATATACATAAAAAAGCCGAAGCTTTGGTATCACATTTTCAGGTTTTCGGTAGCTACAAATCCACATTCTTAAGCTTATGATAAAAAACGTTTTAGAATCAAGTGTTGGACTACGATTAACGACGGGAAAGCGTTAATTTCTTTGCGAATTAACGAATAAACGATTAACGCCGTTAACATTTTCATTAACGGATTAACGATTTTTGGTTAACGGTGCCCAGCATATATATATATATATATATATATATATATATATATATATATATATATATATATATATATATATATATATATATATATATATATATATATATATATATATATATATATATATATATATATATATATATATATATATATATATATATATATATATATAACTTATAAAGTTTGTAATTTTCCTGGTCCATCTCTCGGATTAGAAACTTATGTTTAGTGCACAACTTGGAGACAGTCAACCTGTGCCGAAAAAATTATCTTGCCTCAAACCTTTAATTTTCACCCGATTGTCTTAACCTTCATTCTTTCCAAAGTTGCTGAATATGTTCATTTCAAATTTAGTAATGTCTTCAGTTTTCTATTCTCACTTCAGTAAATAGCTCTTGACTGGCGATTTTTTTTCTTTCCCATCGATTATTTATTCTTTGTTCTTAAGCATTTCAGTAAATATTTTCCGTGGTGCTTGACATATTGAAATCTTTCGATAAAGTCTAAGACAAAGCTTGATTTTTAAATTTCTCTTTCTCTTCTTTTTTTTTTAAATCTATCCTTTCTCCATAGACTCTTAGATTTCATTTCTGGTAGCTCTGTAGCAACTATCGAAAAAAAACACTATTCATCCCTGTTCTATTTATTACTCTTTTACTACTTTTTTACTATATGTGACTTAATTAATCTCCAATCCTTTCTTTTAACACTAACTTTACAAATCATTATTTTTAATAGCATTCCATCTTACCGAAAAAAACATAGAAAATTAGAGTTGAGAGTTTTAATATTAAATTTTGACAAGATAAAATTCAGCCGCTTATATTTAGAGAGGCTTTTAATGGTAGCTTTAATATTATAAATCTTATAGACGGGTATGTAAGAGCTATGTTTATACAAACGTTTTTGCAATAATTGCCAACTTAACTTTGTAGTTTAAGAATTTTCCAAACCTAACTCTTTACAACCTATCTCTTAAAGCTTTACAAATGTAACGTTGTTTTTTTCAACTAATCATAAAGATATTGGGACATTATATTTTATTTTTGGAGTTTGAGCAGGTGCTGTAAGAATTGCTCTGAGAATTATTATCCGTATACTGAACTTGGCCAACGTGGAAGGCTGATTAGCGATAACCGGATCTATAATATTTAACAGCACATGTTTTCGTAATAATATTTTTTTTTTATAGTGATACAAATTATAATTGGTGAGTATGGGAATTGATTACTCCCTTCGATATTAGGGGGCCCCTGATATAGCTTTTCTAGGGATAAAATTTTCCACTGATAAATAATATAAGATTTTGACTATTACCTCCGTCGTTAACCTTACTCCTTAGAAGGGGTTTAAATGAATGAGGAGTGGGGACTGGGTGGACTGTATACCAACCTCTTTAGCAGCAAGGATTGTCCATAGAGGTGCTTCAGCAGATTTATGAATTGTTTCACTTCATCTTGCAGTGGCTTCTTCTACTTTAGGATCTGTAAATTTTATTGCTAAGATAATTAATATACGGGCTGGAATAGATCGTGTTCCTCTATTTGTATAATCTACCTTAATCACCACTGAACTTCTACTGCTCTCAGCACCTGTTTTAGAAGGGGCTATTACAATATTACTAACAGATTGGAATTTAAATACTTCCTTCTCTGACGCAAATGGCGGAGGGGACCCAATCCTTTATCAGCATCTATTTTGATTTCTGGCCACCCCGAAGTCTATATTTTAATTCTGCCTGCTTTTAGTATAATATCCTATATTGTTAGACAAGTGGCAAATAAGAAAGAAGCGTTTGGTAATTAGGGATAATTTATGAAATAGTAGCTATTGGTGTACCTGGTTTTGTAGTGTGGACACGTCATATATTTACTGCAGGGATAGATGTAGATACCCGGGTCTATTTTACTTAAGCTTCAATAATTATTGCTGTACCAACTGGGATTAAAATCTTTAATTGGTTAAGTACTCTTCATGGGGCACATTTAAGGTTTAGCCTTGTTCTACTCTGAGTTAGAATTTATTTTTTTATTTATACTTGGAGGGTTACCTGAGATTGTTTTAGCAAATTCATCTATTGATATTATCTTGGATTATACTTGATATGTATTAGCACATTTTCATTATGTATTATCTATAGGGTGCTGTCTTTGCAATTTTTTGGTGGATAGTACATTAGTTTCCTTTGTTTACAGGGATGAAGAGAAATAAGTAATGGCTTAAGATCTAATTTTTAGTAATATTTATTGGGGTAAATTTAATCTTTTTCCTGCAACATTTTTTAGGGTTAGGAGGGATACAGCGTCGTTATTCAGATAACCTTCTTGTTTATAGGCTTTGGAATTTAATTTCTTCAATTGGCTCTCTATTATCAGTAGTCTCTGTTTTAATATTTTTATTTATCTTAAGGGAGTCTTTTTCTTCCGAGAGTTACTTTGCCCTTCCATTAAGAATAAACTCTTCTTTAGAATTGTTACATCTATATATACGTCCCGGCTGATCATAGATATGACGAGATTCCTTAAGGTCTTTTTAATGAATCAGAAGAATGAGTGCGAAGGAGTTAAGTTTCTTATGTGGGAGTCTTTCATAAGTTGCATGATGAAATAGGTTAGAGCTGCAAGATGGAGTTTCCTTTTAATAGAGCAATTAATTTTTTTTTCACGATCATATTATAATTGCTTTGATACTAATTTTAACAGTTGTAGGGTATATTTTATTAAGGATAGTTTTTAATAGGTTTATTAATCGTTCTCTTCTAGAGAATTAAACTCTTGAGATAGTTTGGACAATGCTTCCTGCCCCTATTCTCTTATTTATTGTATTCCCTTCTTTTCGATTACTTATAATATATATATATATATATATATATATATAATATATATATATATATATATATATATATATATATATATATATATATATATATATATATATATATATATATATATATATATATATATATATATATATATATATATATAATATATATATATATATATATATATATATATATATATATATATATATATATATATATATATATATATATATATATATATATATATATATATATATATATATATATATATATATATATATATATATATATATATATATATATATATATATATATATATATATATATATATATATATATATATATATATATATATATATATATATATATATATATATATATATATATATATATATATATATATATAAGTTCTATAATAGCAAAAAAATCAAGAATAATTTTTACAAAAAAATATATAAAATAAAAATATAGCATTATATATATATATATATATATATATATATATATATATATATATATATATATATATATATATATATATATATATATATATATATATATATATATATATATATATATATATATTAGAGGCTGGTGGGATGTAAAACTATAGAGTTAGTAGCATGTGGAGAAAGAATTTTCCATATCTCTATAAACACAGCCTTTCTTTTATCTTTCTCTATTCCTTGCTTTTGAAATCCGATCTAATCATTTCTTGTTTTCTTTCACGATTTAAACTTACTAAACATAGTAACCACATTGATAGAGAGTCTCTTTCGTCCACGCTAAGAGTCGACCCTGTGGATGAATTTCAATCCAGTATGGCCCATATACAGAGTGCAGTGACGCCTTCTCTTACATAAATCAAAAAAATATTATTAATATTATTATTATTGTTATTGTTATTATTATTATTATTATTATTATTATTATTATTATTATTATTATTATTATTATTATTATTATTGTAATTATTATTATTATTATTATTATTGTTATTATTATTATTATTATTATTATTATTATTATTATTATTATTAAAAGTGTCGGGTAAATGTCTGGCACTTGATTAATTATGTATTTTTAGCAGCATTTAAAGTATGTGAGAGTAATTGTGAAATCATATATATATATATATATATATATATATATATATATATATATATATATATATATATATATATATATATATATATATATATATATATATATATATATATATATATATATATATATATATATATACAGAGAGAGAGAGAGATTATTATTGTTTAAAGTGAAGTATTAATAAAAAGTCTGTTGATTTTTTGGTTTGGTTGATGAAGTGAGTTTATGAGATTGAAATGTTGGTATTTGTTCCGTTCTAAACAAAATTGAAGAAAGACAAAAGAAAATTGGATTTTAAAAGCCTTGATTCCGTAAACAAAAAATGAAGTTACACTTTCACATCTTTATTTATGTTTCTCTTTGCAAATGTTTGCAATTTTTTTAAAGACTTTTTTCCTCCTTCTTCGAAGGTCAATTTAAGAAACTTTTTAAGAAATTCTTTCCAAATATTTAATTATATTTCAGTCTACTTTGGAAGCACATCAATTTGGCTATTCTAAAAAAAATAATTAAAAATTATTATTATTATTATTATTATTATTATTATTATTATTAGTAGTAGTAGTAGTAGTAGTAATATTAAAAGTAATAGTAGAAGTGGCAGCGGCAGTGGTACTCGAGTATTTGTCATTAACAATGGAAAAATATTTCGCTGGTTTTGTTGTGTTAGTTTTATTTTCTCTACTTTATACGTATAATAATAACATCAACAATAATGGACTAACCTTATTAATAAAGGTAAGTTTTTGATTTCTTTCTTTCTTCATTCCCTTTGCATTCCCCCATTCATATAATGACACACATAAAAACACCTACATATATATATATATATATATATATATATATATATATATATATATATATATATATATATATATATATATATATATATATATATATATATATATATATTTCAGAAAATGAGAAGAATAGGAGAGAAGGTGTGGATCTTTAGCTCTAGGAATAAAGGCAAGTTTGGAAAAGATTCGCTGAAACAACTTATCTTCCATTTTAACAGTAGACTAAAAATAAAAATTTCAAATTTTAAGAAAATAATAAAATAAAAATAATAATAAAGATGATCAATAAAACAGTATTAAATTCTTTACATTAGTTACCATTTAAAAAAAATCTTTATAATCATTTAAAATTGATTTCGTTTTAAAAAATCTTTTTGAGATTAAAATTATAAAATTTGTAAGACTTACAAGAAAAATAAAACCTTTTTGCAAACATTATTTAAAAACATTTTAAAAAAAATAAAGTATTTTTTTTTGTTAAAATTATTTATTTGCCATTAATATCATTACAGAAAAAATTCGTGAGAAACGAAAAGTTGTGGAAAAATCCTCTTTGTGGTCTGAAGGAATTATTCCTTTTGATTTTCAGGATCGTAAGTTTTTCAACACTATTGACAACGAACTGTTGACAAGAATTCCTAATTGAGAGCGAATGACTCTTTTTTTTTTTTCTTTCTCGACAGCCCTACCTGATGTATCAAAAGTCTTTGAAGGAATCGAACATTGGGAAACATATACATGTCTCCGATTTACTAGGGTAAACACTAGTAATTCTAAAAGTGCTCATATCATTTTCAAAAAGTTAAAAGGATGCCGAAGTTCTGTGGGAAGGAAAGAAGAGCCTGGACAAGTTGTTTCCATAGGAGAAACATGCAATAAGGTACGCACATTCATCGTTTCTTATGAGGAGTATATATATATATATATATATATATATATATATATATATATATATATATATATATATATATATATATATATATATATATATATATATATATATATATATATATATATATTCAGCCTGTGCCGAAGAAAGGGGACACCTCTCAACCCTCTAAGTATCGTTCTATTTCTTTAACCTCCTTTCTTTCTTGTTTCGAATCTATCTTTAACAGGAAGATTTGGAAACATCTCAATTCTTTTCATCTTATCTTTGATCGCCAGTATGACTTTCGTAAAGAACTCTATACAGGTGATTTTCTTTCCCTTCTTTCTGACTCTTGGTCCTTCAGTCTTCGGTATTTCGGAAAATTAATTTATCTGTCATTATAACTGCCATTATTATTTATCTGTCAATCTTTCTCTGTGGCGCTAGACATGTCGAAAATCTTCGGTAGAGTCTGGCATAAAATTGATTTCCAAACATTACCTTTTGGTATCTATCTTTAACTTTATGACATTCTCTCTGATTTCCTTTTTGGTTGTTTTATAGCAGCTTTTGTGGATAGCCACCGTTCTTCCTTTAAATCTACTAATAGTAGAGTTCCTCAAGAATCTATCCTATCCACAACTCTTTTTCTACTTTTCATTAATGATCTTCTCTCTATTACTTCATCACCAATCCACTAAATGCTGATTACTCCACCCTTCAGAACTTCTTTCACTTTGAAAGACGCCTCTTACAACAACATTTATTTGACGCAAGAAGTTGGAACAACAGACCTCTGATCTTTCTCGTATTGGGGCATAGAAAACATGATCGTTTTCAATGCTTCAGAAACTCAATTCCTCCATCTTTCTACTAGACAAAATCTTCCAGACAAATATGACATCTTTTAAAACACTCGACTCAAACTTTCATCTGTCCTCAATATTCTCGGTGTTTCTTTTTCTTGTGATCTTTCTTGAATGATTCTAAGTAGTTCGGTTGTTTGAGGGCCCTTCGTTACTTTTTTTTATACCACCACAGTTGCTTACTCTTTATATGGGTGTCGTTTGCCCCTGTATGGAGTATGCCTCACACATCTGTGGTAGTTCCAAACATACAGCTCTTCTCGAAAAGATGGAGTCTAGGACTTTTCGTCTTATAAGCTCTTTTGCTCCTACTAACTCTCTCCAATCCCTTTCTGTCAGTCAAACTGTTGCGTTCTTCTCTTTATGCTATTGATATTACAACGGACACTGCTCTTTTGAACTTTCACGTTGCATACTTCCTCCACTAAGAAGGGCTCGTGAGACACAACTTTCTACACAGTCTCATCCTTTCTCTTCACGTCTCTTCGACCACAGACTTAAACTCTATGCTCAATCTTAAACGTACTTTACTGATAAAGTCTGGAACACACTCCCTTTATTTATTTTCTCAACTTACTTTGACTTGCATACTTTTAAACCCCGTGTATCGGGTCATGTCGGGCATTAATTACAAGATTTCCGGTATTTCCCCCTGCCTGACTGAAATTGGAATTCTTCTGACCTTTATCCGCCAGTGAAGATAATATATATATATATATATATATATATATATATATATATATATATATATATATATATATATATATATATATATATATATATATATATATATATATATAATATTATTATTTTTTTTTTTTTTTTTTTTTTTTAAGTAATTAAATTAATTAAAATTATTTACTGGATTTTAATTATTTGCGTGTTCTTTTGTATATATATATATATATATATATATATATATATATATATATATATATATATATATATATATATATATATATATATATATATATATATATATATATATATATATATATATATATTAATATTCAGTTGATTTTGTAATGTCCAGTGAGAAGTGCTTTTCTGGCAATCCTGCAGCATACTATATAATATATATATATATATATATATATATATATATATATATATATATATATATATATATATATATATATATATATATATATATATATATATATATATATATATATATATATATATTCAGTAATTGCCACTAATAAACTGTGGAATAATTTTGTATTATTTTCATCACTGCTATTGAGGATTCGAACCTGGGCTCCTCAGATGGTATATCATTGCGCTAACCACTACACCACCGATGGTACAAAAAGGAATCCGCCGGAACTGCTACTGACGTATCGCCTAGTTAAACAGTCCCAGAGAAATCCTCCGACCACAACTTGGGCGCAGGGTTAGCAGGCCAAGACTCTATCCTCGTAAACCGCAGGTCTTTATGTTATTCAGTAATTGCCACTAACAAACCGTGGAATAATTTTGTATTATTTTCTTCACCAAACCAAGTTGTGGTCGGAGGATTCAGTTATTGTAATTATTGTAATGTCCAGTGAGAAGTGTTTTCTGGCAATCCTACAGCATACTTTTAAATATTTCTCAGAAATCATCGTTCAATAATGAACCAACATTTTTACATTTTTGAAATTCTTAAATTATAAAAAAGTGTATGGGTGCCTCCTGAAAGGTCTTCTCACAGTAGCATAACTGGACATTTGTTTGGTATAAATACCTAAAAGCGAAGTGGGTCACTGAAATATGAGTGGTGGGTCACTTTGTAACCTGCGGGTCAGTTGTCTGCCATCCCTATCCTAGGTCAATGATTTCAAGTGAGAAGAGCTTATATATATATATATATATATATATATATATATATATATATATATATATATATATATATATATATATATATATATATATATATATATATATATATATATATATATATATATATATATATATATATATATATTTCACTTTCCACATCTCCCACTTTCCTGAGGTGGTGCCCGCCATAATTCTTTCACACACGTACATCCACACCACACCTTTCACCCTCTCCCCTCACTCCCCTCCCCTCCATCTCCCTCTGTCCTCTGCAACTCTCCTGCCCTATTCCAAACTCAAACCCCTTCTACCCAAAATCTCCCTCACTCCATCCATTCATCTCCCCTTTGGCCTTCCTCTCCCTCTATCCCCCTCAATCTCGGATTTAAGCATTCTGCACACCATCCTGTCTTCATCCACTCTACACACATGCCCAAGCCATCTTAGTACACCCTCATCTACCCTATCAACCATTCCCCTAATCCATCCAAATATCTTCTTTTTTCTTTCTTTTCTGATCCTATCTACCCTTCTCACACCACGTATTGCTCTCCGTCCCTTCATCTCAAATACATTCAATCTTTTCCAAACCTGAGCATTCATCATCCATGTGGCAAACACAAACACCCAAACATTCATACCTTAATTTCCTTTGGCGATTTCCCTTTCTCCCACAATTCCCTTAATCTCTCCATCACTTTCTTTCCTTCCACCACTCTATTCTTTTTCCTTTTCTATCCCCCTTTTCCATCCCCCAACATTACCAAATATTTGAATATTTCTACCTCCTCCAATCTCTTCCCTCCCACCTCTACACCTCCCATTACTCCTCTCTGAAAGCCACCTCCCCAGCCACAATCCTCATTACTTTACTTTTAGCTGGATTTATCCCCAATCCTTTGATTGCGCATTTCCTATAAATTCTCTCACCAACATTCTTAACTCTTCCCCAGAATCCTCAGCAAGCACAGCATCATCCTCAAACAGTAGTACATTTACCTCCCATTCACCCTCCCTTCCCACCCCATTTCCTTAACCACACCATCCATCATCGGATTAAACAATCATGGGGACATGACATACCCCTGTATCAACCCCACTCCTACGGTAAACCAATCAGTAAGCTTCTTCACCCTCACCCTTGCTCTACAGTTTTCATAAAAGGCTTTGATCCCTTTCAATAAATATCCTCACACCTCCCACCCATCTCTCACTACCTCGAACAACTTCCTCCTACATACCCTATCATACGTTTTCTCCAAATCTATAAAGCATGCATACTCATTTTACGTATTTCATGCAGTTTCTCAAAAATTATCTTCAGTGTAAACACCTGGTTCACACATCTCCTACCTTCTCTAAAACCTCCCTTGTTCCTTTCCCATTCCCTCTCTCGTCATTTGATTCACTCTTGTCACTAATACCCTCCCATATATCATTCCTATCACACTCAATAGACTTATTCTCCTATAATTTTTACACGTCTCCTTATCCCGTTTTCCTTTGTATATAGGCACTATACAAGCATGCTGCCATTCCTGAGGCACTCTCCCTCCTTCCCAACAGACATTAAACATTCTAACTAGTCAGTTAACCATATCTCTAGCCCCTTTCCTTATCGTTTCTCCATAAATACCGTCCATACCTGCCGACTTTCTCTTTTTCACCTACCTCACTGCTACTTCCACCTCCTCTCTAAAAATACTCTTCTCTTCTCCAGTCATTACCTCTCCGTTATTCCTTACCACCCCCCTCTCTCAAATCACTCTGTTCCCATTCAGTAATTCACTAAAGTATTCCCTCCACCTCTCTTCCATATATATATATATATATATATATATATATATATATATATATATATATATATATATATATATATATATATATATATATATATATATATATATATATATATATATATATATATATATATATATATATATATATATATATATATATATATATATATATATATATATATATATATATATATATATATATATATATATATATATATATATATATATATATATATATATATATATATATGTATAATATTATTACCACTGTACTTTCAAATTTTACCAATGGATCCCTTAGGGCACACGAACAATCTAGAGATTAATTTGGTAATGCGTGAACGCAATATATATATATATATATATATATATATATATATTATATATATATATATATATATATATATATATATATATATATATATATATATATATATATATATATATATATATATAATATATATATATATATATATCCTTTTCTGGGCAAAGGCAGGAGGCCTACCAATTTATACCAGAGTTTGGGAATAGTCAGAAATCTGGTCGCTAATGGCCGACGTGACCCGATACACGGCGTTTAAAAGTGTGCAAGTCAAAGGAAGTTGGGAAAACAGATAAAGAGAGTGTGTTCCAGACTATACCAGAAGAGTACATGTAAGATTGAGCATAGCGGATCAATCTGGGGTCGGAGAGATGGACAGAGAAAGGATGAGACTGTGAAGAAAGTCGTGCCGCACGAACCCTTCTCATTGAAGGAGGTATGCGACGTGAGGATTCAGAAGAGCAGTGTCTGTTGTAATAGCGATAGTATAGAGAGAGTGACGCAACAATTCGACGGGAAGAAAGAGGTTGGAGAGAGTTAGTAAGAGCAAAAGGGTTTATAAGACGAAAAGCCCTAGACCCTACCTTTTCGAGAAGAGCTGTATGTGTAGAACTACCCCAGATGTGTGAGGCGTACTCCATACAAGGGCGAAAATCACCCATGTAAAAAGCAGGCAACTGGGGTGGTGTAAAAAATCACGAAGGCTCCTCAGAATATCCAACTTCTTAGAAACTTGTTTTGAAAGAGAATTTATGTGATCTTTCCAAGAAAGATCACGAAAAAAGGAAACACCGAGAATATTGAGGACAGATGAAGGTTTGAGTTGAGTGTTTTAGAAGAAGACATCATAGTTGTGTGGAAGATTGTGTCGAATTGAAAGATGGAGGAATTAAGTTTTGAGACATTGAAAACGACCATGTTTTCTCTGCTCCAATTTGAAATACGAGAAAAATCAGAGGTCATTTACTCCAAGGCAATCCTTCTTTCCTTAATTAGCTGCTGTTGGAAGGGGCGCATTTCAATTGAAAGGAGTAATGATGGGTGGAATAATCGGCATAGGCGTGGATAAGAGACAAAGTAATAAGAGAATGTCACTGATGAAAATTAGAAAGAGTTGGAGATAGGACAGATCCTTGAGGAAAAAAACTATTTATAGATTTATAGGAAGAACGGGGGCCGTCTACAACAGCTGCTATGGAACGATCAGAAAGAAGGTCACAGAGAGAAGGATAGTTTCCGAAAGAGTAAAATTTGGAAATGAAAGTCTATCGAAGGCTTTCGATGTATTTAGCCAAACAGAGAAAGACTCACCGAAACCCCGAATAGCGGAGGACCAAGAGTCAGAAAGTAGGGAAAGAAGATCACCAGTAGAGCGTTCTTTACTAAAGCCATACTGCCTATCAGAGATAAGATTAGAAGAATTAAAGTGTTTCCAAATCTTCCTGTTAAGGATAGATTCGAAATCTTTAGAAAGAACGGAGGTTAAAGAAATAGAACGATAGTTAGAGGGTTGAGAGGGGTTCCCTTCTTCGGGACAGGGTGAATGAGCACACGTGTCCAGCAAGAAGGAAAGGTCGAAGTGGAAAGACAGAGACGAAATAGTTTACCAAGACAGGGTGCAAGCTCGAAAGCACAAATTTTGAGAACGGCAGGAGGAATACCATCTGGACCCTACTCCTTCTAAGTGTTAAGCTCAGAGAGAGCAGAAAAGACATTTTAAGACGAAATTACAATGTTAGACATAAATGAGTTGGAGGGGGTTGTAGGAGGAGAAATAGCTCCGGAAGAGATATCCAAAACTTCCAAATAGAGAATGCTTTCACCAGTATTCCTCGTCTTCTTATTCCTATATATATATATATATATATATATATATATATATATATATATATATATATATATATATATATATATATATATATATATATATATATATATATATATATATATATATATATATATATATATATATATATTGACCTGACCTAAAGATGGCAAGACATTGCGCTAACCACTACACCACTGATGGTTCAAAAAGGAATCACGTTGGAACTTCTCATGAACAACCGCCATGACTCCATCTCAAAGGACCCCTCCGACCACACTCGGGCGTAGGGTTAGAGGGTCAGTTCTATCCTCAGAAACCGCAGCTCAACAAGTATATATAAATACCACATAAACCGTGGGATAAAATTTACAAATTATATACTGCTAATGAGGATTCGAACCCTGACCTCTAAGATGGTAAGATATTGCGCTAACCACTACACCACTGATAGTTCAAAAAGGAATCACGTTGGAACTTCTCATGAACAACTGCCATGACTCCAATCCAAAGGACCATTAGTGGTGTAGTGGTTAGCGCAATGTCTTACCATCTTAGAGGTCAGGGTTCGAATCCTCATTACCAGTATATATATAATTTATATAATTATATATATATATATATATATATATATATATATATATATATATATATATATATATATATATATATATATATATATATATATATATATATATATATGAGTATATTGTTTTTGTTTTGAGGTTGGCATCGTCGTCCACGAGATCGGACACGCCCTGGGCTTCTACCATGAGATTCGACGTTCAGATCGTGACGATTTTGTTGTTATCAATTATGAAAATATTCTTGAGGAAGAACGATTCAATTTTGATAAAATGGATTCAGTGAGCGAATCTGTTCCTTACGATTTGTCTTCTATTATGCATTACAGTCCTTTGGTACGTCTACTACTTTTATAAATTATTATATTATAATATATATATATATATATATATATATATATATATATATATATATATATATATATATATATATATATATATATATATATATATATATATATATATATATATATATATATTTATGGGTTACGTACTTGAACTTAAAATGATTTTGCGATAATAAAGATTAGCGTAATGATTGTAATTATTATTAATATTATTATTATATTATTATTATATTATTATTATTATTATTATTATTATTATTATTATTATTATTATTATTATTATTATTATTATTATTATTATTATTATTATTATTATTATTATTATTATTATTATTATTATTATTATTATTATTATTATTATTATTATTATTATTTTTATTATTACTATTATTATTACTATTATTATTACTATTACTATTATTATTATTATTGTTGCCATTTATTATTATTTATTTGATAAATAATAAGGAGGTAAAGAATAAAGAGAACGGATGAAAAGTATCACCTGTAATGAAGACATTAATTAAGCTTTATTTTTGTTTGTCAAAAAGGAATAGATAAAATGTTTTACATTTCTAATATTTTACTTATATTATTTTATTGTTTTAATCTTTTAAGATTTTTATAATCATGATGGAAAATAAATTTCTCTAAACATTCACATTACGTACAAAGTGTTGATTCTTTTGTTTATATATATATATATATATATATATATATATATATATATATATATATATATATATATATATATATATATATATATATATATATATATATATATATATATATATATATATATATATATATAAAGGAATGGTCTGAGAATGGAAAAACGACAGTTGCGACAAGAGACCCGATGTTACAAGGAATTGTTGGAGGTTGGAAAGTGAATCAAAGTTTGGGTCTTTCACATCGAGATAAGTTGATAGCAAATATCGCTTATGGATGTATTGGTATGTTTACACTTTTCATTTTAAATTAATTAATTAATGATAAGAATATATATATATATATATATATATATATTATATATATATATATATATATATATATATATATATATATATATATATATATATATATATATATATGCTGGTTTAAAATTAAAAATTGTTATTTCAAAGTTTCTTACTCTATTTTTAGTAGGAAGATCTTGAAACCTTTTAATTTCGCTAAACGTATCTCGGATCTCCAGGATAAGATCCGGAAAATGTTGCTTCTTTATTTCTTAAATGAAATCTCAGTAATTTTTTAGTCTTTCATTAAAACTTATGATAATTTGCTACAAATCTTCAATTTCCAAACTTTTTTATTTCGATATCATTCTTTCATTTTTGGTTTTCCTTCCTATAATTGTTGTGTTCTAGGCCCTGCCGTACATTCATTAAAATTCATTAATAATATTTTCTCAATGTTCTTTTCTGTGTACTTCCATCTTTCCATAGATGGTTATTTTACTGTCCAATATGACACAGATGACACCACCTTAAATTATTCATTTAATTTCGGATAACAACTTACTGAGCAATAACAGGCGTTAGAAGAATGTCCTTGAAGTAGTTGACCTCCGATTTTTCTTGTAACTCTTATTGAAGCAGAGAAAATATA